>BSBK01001090.1:215000-330000 GCA_027943335.1 Chamaecyparis obtusa
TGTTATAAGCCTTGGCATCTTTTGAGTCCTTGGGTGAAATGAGTTTAATAGGTGTCTATTAGGTGTTCTAAGAGTTTTGAGAATCAAAATCTTTTAAAATAAGTTTTCTAACATTCCAAATCATATTTATTTCCTTACCGGCAACAAATTACAAAAAGATGTAATGCAACTTTAAAAGTTGCTAAGCACATTTTGTTTTTGTTTTTGTTAAATTGCTACAACCATATAATTGTTGATCCAACCATCTGCAGGGCCTATTTGAGGCTTCATTTGGTCAAAGAAAGACAAGGAACCTTTGATGTAAACATTTGGCTTTCAAAACCAATTAAAAACTATCTGTTTCAGTGTTATTTCCTGTGTTTTCTTGTTACAGTACGGTGTACGAACGCTTGGAGCATGTGTGGAAAGGTCTAAAAGTTGAATTAGGTTTATCACATGCTTTGATATTTTATTTGACTCCACCAAGTCACTTTGTATAAGAGTTATTGCATTTTGTTGTTCACTGCTCTGTGAAACCCTTGTTTTCAGGGTTTGATTGCTTTTATGGCCATAAATTGAATCTTGACCATGGAAACTTCTTCATTCTTGGAAAGATGAGAGTTAGGGTGATGTATTTTAATATTGCAAAAGCTTTGGAATAGGGTGTTAAGTCTGTGGGTTTTGGGAGTAGGCCCTAGTTCAAGAAACTTAGTGTTCTTGACTAGAAAATTGATGGATTGTGAAAAATCAGAGATTAGTGGTAAGTGAAGGACCCCAAAGTTTGGTGAATCTTGATCTATAGAGCATGATGGACATCCCCAAACCTTGGTTCTGATTTCATGAACCCATTTTCAATTACTTTGTTAAGAAACCCACACCTAAAAGCATGCATTAGGTCTGCGGACTCAATGAAGAAATTGATGTGCAGGAGTGAGACCAGGATCTGAGTTTTGGAGGATAGTTAGAACAACAAAAAGGGTATTCAAAAACCATATAATGTCATTGGGTCATTTGGCAATTTGCAGAGTTATTGGAGCAAAGCAAGTTTCATAGACCTACTAGAGCCACTAGGCCATTTTGCTATTTTGATGCCTTGGGCTGTTAGGACCAAAACCAATGCTTGTTTCTTGTTATTTGGATGATGTCTAAGTGGTTTCTAAGTCTTGTTGCAGGGAGTAAGGTCTGGAACCTTAAAATAATCATTTGATCAAATTCAGGGCACTTGTCCCTAAAGAGAAAACTGATCTTGTATGAGTTTGAATATAAAAGTGTTGTGTAATCCTTGGAATCTTCAAATAAATTTTTATTGCAGAGTTTAAACATTCCCATATAAGAATCAGAGCCTAGTTGATTGGATTGGGTCATTGAACAACTTAGAAGTAGGGTGGGTAATGAACCATGTTTCCTTGCTGACCACTTTGCATCAAGTGGTATCAGAGCATCAGTTAGTAGGTCTTTTGAGTAGGGTGCAGAACTAGTTGACAAAATGCCTCCTAAGGGACAAATGGCTAGGGAGATGGAGGAGTTGAAACAAGAGCTTGAAAGGGAAAGAAGGGAGAAGAGAGAACTTGAAGCTTCCAAAGAGAGGGAAGAAAGGCAAATGAGAAGGGAAAGATTGCAATTCATTGCAAGGATAGAAACCTTGGAAAAAGAAAAACAAGAGATGGAGCAAAGGAATCATGAAGAAGAAGAAGTGGGTAACTCTAGTCAAGAGCATGAGGCAGCAGATGACCTTGAAGAAAGAAGGTTTATGAAGATAATCAAAGTAGTGCAAGGGAGTGGGATAAAGAATCATGTTGATTTGCCACTTTACCAAGGAAGGATGGATAGTGAAGAGGTGCTAGTGTGGATTGAAGCCCTTGAAAACCATTTTGATCTTGAGGATGTAGAACCTGACAAGAAGGTGAAAATTGCCAAAGCAAGGTTGAGAGGTACAGCCTTAACATGGTGGACTAGTGTTCAAAGAGATAGAGAGGAAAGAGGTTTGAACAAGATTGCTGATTGGATAGAATGAAAACTATGATTAGGAGTCAATTTCTACCCTCTGATTTAGCCATACAGGTAAAGATGAAGAGAAACAATTTGAAACAAAAGGATATGGATGTGATGACTTACACCGAGCAATTCCACACCCTGAGCATAAGGGGAGGAGTGGAGGATGAAGATGAAAAGGTTGCTAGATACTTCAATGGACTAAAATACAGTATCCAAGATGAAATTGGTTTAAATGTACCAAGAACCATTGGTGAGTGTTTTCAACTTGTTGTTAGAGCAGAGGAGAAGTTAAAGAGGAAGATTGATAGGCAGAGTAATCAGGGAGGAGGAGGTGCAATAAGAGGAAGAGGTGGCAGAGGACATCCTGATGTTGCAGCAAATCAGGATAAATAAAAAGGTAAAGAAGTGGTGACTGAGACAAGAGGAACTTTCAAAGGAGGAAGGTCAGGAGATAGAGGTCCTAGTGTATTTAATGGGACATGTTTTACTTGTGGCAAGGTAGGGCATCAATCTTATCAATGTCCTGAGAAGATGAAGGATAAAAGGGTACATTTGGTCCAAGAAGACAATGAAGGGCATGAAGAAGACATGAGAAGAGTTCATACTGCAGGTCCAATTGTGGAAGGAGAATTTCTGATGTTTAGAAGAGGACAGCAGCAGCAGATCAAACCATCATTGTTCAGAACAAACTGCCTCAGTCATGGCAAGGTATGCAAATTGATTATTGATTCAGGTTCTTTTGACAATTTAGTTTCTTATGAAATGGTCAATAAACTAGGCTTGAAAAAGTATCCTATAGACAGACCTTACAAAGCTTCTTGGGTTGGTGATGAGAGCATTATGGTTAGGGAACAAGCAGTAGTGGATTTTATGATAGGGGAATATAAAGATCAAGTTGTGTGTGATATTATCCCAATGACATGCAGTCATATTATCCTTGGTAGGCCATGGCAAGCCTCAAGGAACACCATTCACTTTGGGGCATCAAATGTTTATCTTGTGCATAAGGATGGAATGAAATACAAACTAACACCTTTGCCTAGTCAAAATGAAGAAAAGATAATTTTTTTTGGCAACAAAGAGTATGTTAAGTTGCAGGATCAAAAGTATAGCGGTCATGACATGGTTCACTTTCCATTAAAACCTTCTTGTTTGGTTGTAAAGAAGGAAGTTATTCAAGATACCTTGCAGCAGACAGTTCAAGGTATAGTCTCAGAGAAGGGAATCTACATTGGTACAGTTTGGTGTCCTTCAGTATTGTCAATAACAGAGGGGGTACACAAGGCATTGAATAATGAAGTCCAGTGTCAGCAAAGTGCTCAACAGTAGCAAACACAATCCTTTCCATCAATGCCAGTTGACTGTCCTAAGACAGTAACTAATCATGTTACCTTTAAGGGTAATCATCATACTCAAGTTTTTGCATCTAATGAGTGTGTTGCAGGTATTCCCAATGTGCAGATTCAAGATGTGAAGTTGAAGACCAGAAGAATGCCATCTAGAAGAATGGGTGGTCAAAGAACAATTTCATTCAAATCTTGGGACAAGAGTCATTTTCAAGGTGGGGTGTTTGATGCAGGGGCATCCCTAATTCAAACCAAAGATCATGTGATGGAAGGAAGACACCATGAAGTCATCCAATCCTATCAATTGGAACAAGCATCAGATTTTCCTCATATCACCTTGGAAACCTTGTGATGAAGGATTGATTAAAGGTTTAAGATGTTTAGTATTTATGTTTTCTTGTTTGTAATAAAGGTTAAAGGATTGATTACCATCTCCTTGTAACCCATCCACATGTATGGACTAAGACCTTGGTATTGTTATAAGCCTTGGCATCTTTTGAGTCCTTGGGTGAAATGAGTTTAATAGGTGTCTATTAGGTGTTCTAAGAGTTTTGAGAATCAAAATCTTTTAAAATAAGGTTTCTAACATTCCAAATCATATTTATTTCCTTACTGGCAACAAATTACAAAAAGATGTAATGCAACTTTAAAAGTTGCTAAGCACATTTTGTTTTTGTTTTTGTTAAATTGCTACAACCATATAATGGTTGATCCAACCATCTGTAGGGCCTATTTGAGGCTTCATTTGGTCGAAGAAAGACAAGGAACCTTTGATGTAAACATTTGGCTTTCAAAACCAATTAAAAACTGTCTGTTTCAGTGCTATTTCCTGTGTTTTCTTGTTACAGTACGGTGTATGGACACTTGGAGCATGTGTGGAAAGGTATGAAAGTTGAATTAGGTTTATCACATGCTTTGAGATTTTATTTGACTCCACCAAGTCACTTTGTATAAGAGTTATTGCATTTTGTTGTTCACTGCTCTGTGAAACCCTTGTTTTCAGGGTTTGATTGCTTTTATGGCCATAACTTGAATCTTGACCGTGGAAACTTCTTCATTCTTGGAAAGATGAGATTTAGGGTGATGTATTTTAATATTGCAAAAGGTTTGGAATAGGGTGTTAAGTCTGTGGGTTTTGGGAGTAGGCCCTAGTTCAAGAAACTTAGTGTTCTTGACTAGAAAATTGATGGATTGTGAAAAATCAGAGATTAGTGGTAAGTGAAGGACCCCAAAGTTTGGTTAATCTTGATCTATAGAGCATGATGGACATCCCAAAACCTTGGTTCTAATTTCATGAACCCATTTTCAATTACTTTGTTAAGAAACCCACACCTAAAAGCATGCATTAGGTCTGCGGACTCAATGAAGAAATTGATGTGCAGGAGTGAGACCAGGATCTGAGTTTTGGAGGATAGTTAGAACAAAAAAAATGGTATTTAAACACCATATAATTTCATTGGGTCATTTGGCAATTTGCAGAGTTATTGGAGCAAAACAAGTTTCATAGACCTACTAGAGCCACTAGGCCATTTTGCTATTTTGATGCCTTGGGCTGTTAGGACCAAAACCAATGCTTGTTTCTTGTTATTTGGATGATGTCTAAGTGGTTTCTAAGTCTTGTTGCAGGGAGTAAGGTCTAGAACCTTAAAATAATCATTTGATCAAATTCAGGGCACTTGTCCCTAAAGAGAAAACTGATCTTGTATGAGTTTGAATATAAAAGTGTTGTGTAATCCTTGGAATCTTCAAATAACTTTTTATTGCAGAGTTTAAACATTCCCATATAAGAATCAGAGCCTAGTTGATTGGATTGGGTCATTGAACAACTTAGAAGTAGGGTGGGTAATGAACCATGTTTCCTTGCTGACCACTCTGCATCATCTAGTTTCATATTTAGCATATTTTATTCCAGAAAAACCTCCATACTTCTTGAGAGTTTCAAGAAACTCATCTAGGTTTCTCAGTTTTGGGGGCTGGTTTTGCAAAAATTTGAATTTGTTTATATCTTTTGATTTAGTCTTGTTGTCTTCTTGTAGTTTTATCTTTCTCCTTGGTCTTCTAGATGTCTTCTTTTCTCTCATATATGTTTTGGGCTTTTGTTGATCTACCTCTTGTTTCTTCTTCTCTCTCAATGTAGATGAAGACCTTGTCAATGGTCTTGTACTGATTGGGCTTGGAGTTTCCTTTTTCATTCTTATTTTCTTTCCCCTTATCTTAGAAGGACCAGCTTTAGCTTCTTCAACAATAAATCCTAGATTCTCAAACAAACTACTTATCATTCTGCTAGTTTTTATTTATGCCTTAGGTATCAATATACCTAGTTTTATCTTGTTTTTCACTTCTTCATAAGTCCCATACCGATTAGTTCTCTTATTAACCATTTTAGCTAATAAAGATTCAATCTGTTGTGATGTAGTATCAATTTCCATCTCATATCCCATTGGTGGTAGCCAGATGATCCTAGGCTCCACAGCCTTCACTATGCAAGTGTCGGTGTCCACTTCAAAATAGATAGTATCTTGGTATTTTTCCAATAGTTGATGTGGAATGCTAAACTTCTTGTGCATGTTGGCTTGAAACTTTGAAAATTAGTCATTCATTATCATACCAAAATTATCTCCTAAAATTTGAATGAGCTCATTTATCTAGTATATAATAGATTTATCCACACTCCATTCTACATCACCAATTGATGGGAAGAAGTTTTGAAAGTAGAAAAATATACATACCAACAATGAACCGAAATTTAAAGTGTGTGTCTTTGCTTTCTTGATGGTGTTCATTTTTTCATAAAGCTACTTCAATATGATCTCACATAGATCAATCTTCATATCTTTCTTGACAATCTCATAGGCTATATCCAAAGCTCCACATGGTACACTATCTACTCGGGATGATTGAAAGATTTGGTAGGATATCACATTACATGAAAATATTTGGTAGGATATCACATTACATGAAAATCTCAACTCTAGATCATCAACAATAGACATTTTAGACCTCTTTCATCCCATTTTGCTTGTGTCACCTCACACAATTTGTTCTTGTTAGTTTTCTTGTGTGATTTCGGTCTATCACCAATTGGATAACCAGTCACAATTGTAATACCCCAAAATTAGCACCTTATAATTTCAATCATTTTTTGTGCATTTTCTTCAATTTTACATCATTAAAGTCCTATTTTAATAGGCAATTTTCTCTCTCCTACCTGATTTTATTTGACTTGATGTCAATTGCAAAAACCCTAAATTGCATTAATCTCACACTATAATTAATTCCTAAGTATTTGACTTTATTAGCTAAATAATCCCTATGATAAATTGATTTAATTCTAAAGTCACAAGTGCTTTAAATTAAATTAAACCCACCCCATTTGGCTAATACACATAAAAGGAATTAATATTACTTGGTTATTTGAATGGATTATCTTATTTGGATTTAATAATTCAAAATATTCGAAGGGTCACCCATATGTGGCAATAATTCATTCTTTTAATTAAGTAATTCCTCAATATTTGTCTCAATTGGGAATGAAGAGTCAACCATTTCATTTCAAGAAACTCTTCATTCCTTCTCTAGGCTTGTCTATATTATGAACCTTCTCCTTCATTCGAAAAAAAGGCAATTTGAGAGCACATAAACTATAGTGAAATTTAGTCTCAACTATTTCATATTTTCAAGCTTTCATTACATATTAGTTTAATTTCTCATTTAGTGTAATTGCATTCTCAATTAATATAGTTTGTTTTATTGGTTAATAGCTTAATTTTCATATTTCCTTCAAGTTCTTAGACTAAAATCTGCATCTTCATTTTTAGATTACTTGCATATTCATCTTAGAGTAATTGCATTTGTTTATCTTTTAAGTTTTCAAAATCCTCCATCTTAGTTTGGTCTTTTGGTTGCTGGCTCTCATTCTGAGAGTAATTCAAACACCCCAACTAATTACGAGGCAACAGGTCAAATCGATAGACATTGTGAATTGAGTAATTCATACTCACCTTCATAATTTTGATGATTGAACAATGACTATGTTGTGTATATGGCTAGATTAGAGGTCCACGTTCAGCTATAGACATTCTAGTGCCCACCGTGGGGCTGAAAAATTGATTTCTGGCCTCATCAATCTCAAACATTTTTTTTGAATTTTGCAATATGTCGTACGTCTATACTTCTCTGTGTATGGAAGTTCACGTGAGATTTTTGAGCGTACCATGTGAAGTTTTTCTCCTTGTAGCACTCTCTCACGTGAAATAGTACTTTCTTGCACAGGCCCCTGTACTTTCTCATGCGTAATGCTCCACTTCCTCACACGAGCTCTGTCATTAGTACTGTTAAATTTTTTAGTTTCCTGTACTTTCTGTTGCAAATTTCTAACACTTTTTGTTTGCTGTTAATTTCATAATCTATGTTTCTGTCACAGCATAACAGTGGTCTACAGGTCACTTTTTCAAAGATCATAAAATCATGCTAACAGTTTGCTTGCAAGATGATTGTCGAAGATTATTTAAAATGTTGTGCTTGTTTTACTATTTTTCATTCAGATAGTCTAATTACTATTTTTCATTCAGATAGTCTAATTAGGGCTTTGTTAAAATTTCTCAAGGGTCCTGATAGAAAAGTAGGGGAATAGGCTCTTCATTACATGGAAGTGATGCCCACAGATGAAACTGAGACCCAGATGTTTCTAGAATGATGGATACCTAGGAAAGCAAAGAAAGGTAGTGAATCTTTAGCACTTCTACTTGCTAGGGGATTATGCTCTTCTCTCTTTAAGAGAACCAGAAACCCAAAAGCTCATGGATTTGGTGGAGTGAAGCTAGCTCGGTGATGAATATGCTTGATGTGTTTGGGTAAGGTGAAGAGGTATAGAAGTATGCTCTTCTCTTTTTGAGAGAAATAGAAAATCAAACCCTCAAATCCAAGCCAAGTTGTGTCACCTTTAGAGGGCCTGCCGAAAGTTGAACCTCTAAGAACAACCCAAGTGAGTACGCACCTATCATCGGTGATTCCACCTCACTATAATAAAGAACATTTTGTTGAGTCTAAAGACTCCAAAACCATGTTAACTTCCTTCTCTTGATTTTGACTATCATCTTGAGAAGGCTCCATCTGTTGTACTGAGCGGTGCCGCTCCTAGCCCTACTTGCGGGGGTGTATGACTTTCAGGTGTTGGTGTGGCTATGAGGCCCTAGCCCTATATTAGGGGCACCAAAGATTAGTGTGAATGGAAGCCCACTAAAAACTTTCCTTAGTTAGTTTCCTACCCAAATCACCTCTGAAAGGAGGCATAATCTTTGTGCAGGGAGGGGGAAGAATCTCTCCCATAGATTTTCACCATAGGCATGCACCCGGATGCTTGAAGGTGGTATATGACATTGGCCCCTACCTCAAGGGTAACCTTTGAACATATACTATTGAGTCCTTGGAAACACCAAAAACATGAGTGCCCTCTAGGGGGTGACATGGCTATGTGAGGTGAATGCATGTGCATAAGCAGTGAAGCAAAGGTTTTATCTTCTCACCATTTTTTTGTAGGGATAACTATGTGTTTCTTATCGAATCTTAAACTTGTCCATCATGATTAAACAAAGACTCCCATGATACTGCCAAGTTTCTTTGTCCTTGGTAGGTCTATTTGTGACTACTTCTTGTGTCACCATTGCTTGATCAAAACTTCATCCTTGTAAATGAATGCTTGAAACCTTTAAACTGAGATTGTTGACTAAACTATCCTTCAAACTATCTGAAACTAGATTTTATGTCTAAGAACCATTTGCGTTGTGTCTCAAAATCTATCTTTTATCTTGAAATCTACGTTGAACTAACAAACATTGGTATTTTCCCGCATGAAGTTTTAGAAACTGAGCATTTTCTCATGTGAGATTTCATTCTCTCACGTGAAGCCTGGCATTCTCTCACGTGAAGCTTGGCATTCTCTCATGTGGCCTGGTACTTTCTCGCATGAAACTGTACCCTGGATTTCAAAAATAGAGACTTATTTCTCATTGACTGGTGAACTTTTTACCTGATCTCATTTTTGTCTGAGGTCTGTTTGTTCATTTTCCTATCATTCACTATCAGAAACTGAGTGTCTCAAGCTGCAAACCGATTGATTATTGCTTTGACTCATTTTTTTCTCCTTTGTTTATCTTATCTCGTTGTGATTTTGTACTTTGCATCATGATAGCCTTATCTTGGTTGTTCTAGCCATACTCCTGATGATTCGTACTCATACCAGGTGCATCTCACATCTTGGTTGTTCTAGCCTTTATCTCCTTTTCATTATTCCTAGAGATGGAGTTTTAGCATTATATTGAGTCTTCTCTCATCGCATCTTTGTCTATGACTGTCACAACTCAAAGTGGCAACACTTACCCCATTCGTAATATTGGTCAAGGTAGAAGTAAACCTCGTAATCAAGAAACAAGTTGTCCCGAACCTATTGTGCAATCTGAACATTGTGAGGGATCCTCAAGTTCTTTGTTGAGTACTTTAAAAGATAGCATGTCTCAATCACCTCCAGTGTTCCAAGAGTGTTTTAATCTATTGTTTCAAGCACAACCTGGTTTCTCATTTCAAGAGCAAGACAACTCCTTCTTCCAAAACAACTCATTGTTTCATAACTTTGGAAGACCACTTCCTTGGACTAGTCCTATTATTGAACCTATTGATCTTGTTGATGATATCGACTCATTTGAACCTCTTGATCCTCTTGATCCTGTTAGAGCACCAAAAGTTACCTTAGCTACACCCTTTCGGCATTTTTCATATCATTTCTCTAAGTCTTCATTTTTTGCATAGTCCTACGACAAGATGGGAGATCCATTCAACTTCCAACCAGGAAAATATAGCCAAACTTATGATCAATCTCCAAACAACCAACATCATGGTCAATCTTCCAATGACCAACATCATGCTCAACCTCAAAATGAGCAACATTATGATTAATCCCAAAATGATCAGAATCAGCACCAAGCTCAAAACAAAGCTCAAAGTGGTCAACCAGCATATCACTATCGTCCTGCCCCTTTCGATCAGAGTCAAGATCAATTCCCAAGTATTTATGAGATCCTTGGCAATGATGATGATGACATAATAACTCAAAATGACATAGACATTGTGAAAGAAAACAAAGGTCTTATCAAGATGATGGAGATCCTCCTTCTAGAGGAGAAGGAAAAATACTTTCTTGAGTTGGTTAAGCAAGGGGCTAAATTACCCTCAGATTTTCAAGTTGAAATGCTTGTGGCCAAAGAAGAATAAATTGAGACTGCTAAGTTGCAAAATATGGTCTGAGACATGCAAGATTAGATTAGCCAACTTCCAAATAATAAGGACAAACCTGCATAACAATTCACAATGGAAAGCATATGTCCTTTCCCCTTTGATAGGAGTCTTCACATGCCACCTTTTCCCAGAGGTGTAGAGCTCCCTAAATATGACAAATACTTGGGTGCTACTGATCCCCAAGATCACTTAAGGGATTTTAGCACTTTATCCATGGAATTCATGCATGACCAAACATATCTTATGTGCCTATTTCCTCATAGCTTGGGTGGACCATCTATGGAGTGGTTTTCTCAATTTCCCACTGGCATTAAAACTTTTGATGAAATGGCTAATCTATTTCTCTAAAATTACTTGCATAATATTCAACATCCGGTCAACATCCAAGATCTTTTCCATTTGAAATAGTGACAAGGGGAATCTTTTCTAACATTTCTCCAAAGGTGGAAATAATTATGTACAAGGTGTCCTCACAAGCTACCAGAGTCTGAGAGACTCGACATTTTCTTGGACAATCTTGTCCCAGACTTTGGATACCAAGTGTAATTACAAGGTCCCCTAACCTTTGATAGTATGATTAAACAAGTAGTGTGAATAGAGGCCTTTATGATCAAAAAAGGGGAATTGACTTTGAACAAAGACAACAAACAAGGATCTTCAAACTCAAAAAAAGATAAGGGGAAGTTTTTCAACAAGAATAGAGACATTGTGAATGATGGAGTGGTCGACAATGTGACCCTGAAGCTTGCTAAGTCTATTTTTAATCTCTCTTCTAGCATACAGGCAATCAAAGCTACTGAAAAGCCTGTGATGGAAAATTAGCAACCTTCAAGGTTTTCTAGGAACAAACCTTGGGCATCTCGACCCAAGTGTGAATTCACTTCCTTAGGAGAACCACTTGATGTGGTCTATAAAAATCTTGTGCAGAATCAGATTCTTACTCCTTTGGAAAAGCATCTCTATGACCCACAACCATGACCTCATTGGTGGAATGACAATGCATATTGTGACTATCACCAGAATAAGGGTCACAAGACTTCTACTTGTCTTCAACTAAAACATAAGGTCCAAGATTTGATTGATAGCAATGACATTGTTGTGGATGGCCACAAAAAAAATTCAAACCATCAAGCATTTAAGGATCCCTTCCCTCCTCATGAGAAGGGTGAATCTAAGAATACCAATGCTAAGGTCAATTACATGTACACTAACAATGACAATGTCATTGGTATGATCGAACCTATTGAGGTTGAGTATTGTGACATGATTACTATTAAGGGGAGTGGCGATGCTCCCAAACCTAAGACTCCTTTCATCTTGCATAGTTCCACGTCCCATTCATCTCAATCTGAACAACCTCAAGATTGTGCCAATGTTGTTACTTGATCACATGGAAGGGTTGTTTTGAAAGGTCTTGATCCTCTTGTGTCTACTCCGAAACAAACTATGGATAAGACTATCATTGGCCCTACCAACAAGAACATGAAATTGGCCCCTACATCTACCTCAACTAGTTATAGCATCTTAGATCAACTCCAATGGACCAATGCTCAAATTACCATTTTTGAGTTGTTGAAGATCTCGCCTACTCACAAGCAGATTTTGGATAAAGCCCTCACCAAGGCAAATGTTCCCAAAGGTCTCGATCTTGACTGGTTCTAATCTATGGTGGGTCATTTGACTTTGCCTCATTATTTGTCCTTCTCTAAAAAAGATGATCACTCTCTGAGCCATCTGCATAATGCTCCCTTACATATAGAAGTCATGATAGGTCCTAAACATGTTCATCGAGTGCTCATAGACAATGGTGTTGGTCTTAATATCTATTCTGCTAAGTTGCTTACCCATGTAGGTTATGATGATAATTGTATAGATTCCCACAAAAAGATTACTATCAAAGCTTATGATGAAGAGGAACACAAATCCCAAGGCTTAGTTGTGCTACCTATCCACGTAGGACCTGGTGAGAGAGATGTTACCTTTCAAGTTCTTGACATTCCTCTTGCCTACAATATCTTGTTGGGAAGACCTTGGATTCATGAGATGCAAGTTGTTCCATCTATGTACCATCAATGCATTAAGATTCCATTTCATGGATCGGAAGTTACTATGCCCACTAATACCAATTATTCTTGCAACACGCTTGTGCAATCTACAGATAGCTTTGTTCTAGCTAATAGAGAATCCACTGAGTTCTATGATGCTAAGCTCAAGGAAATGGAAAAAATTCTAAAACTTAAGGATATAAGCATGGGAGAATACCGAATTGAACCTGTGCTATCACTATTTGCTCTCCCTCCATCCCCATGCTCTTATGGGAGACCTTCTGAGAATAACAAACCTTCTGATGACTCTCCTCAAATAGTCTATGATGGTGCCTTTGTATAGGCCTCTACACCATTAAAAGGTGAAGATGAAGAAAGGGCTATCATAGCTTGGATCTATAAAGGGAAAGAAACATCTGAAACAACTACTCCACCTCTAGACTTAGAACAAGAGCCATACAGTGAGGCCTTCAAGATCGTGAAGTGCTTTGGCTATAAGGGGAGTGGTCCTATAGGAATGAATGACAATGGTTTTCTGAAACCCATTGAAGCTACAGGTCACCGCACAAGGGATACTACTAGCTTAGGCTTCAAAAAGATCCCCTTTCATTTAGGGATAAATAGATTTGTGCCAGAACTTGAGCCTGAACCAGAGCCAGAATTTGATGATACTACTCCAAAGGTAAATCTAGAGGCCAGCTCTGATGAAGACACATTCTCATATCCTATTCCTCTAGAATTTGCTGCACTCTTTGCAAAACTGGATGAACCTGTTATACCTATCCACATGTTAGAGATTGATATTGATTTTGATTAGACCGCTTCGGTACATCAACTAACGTATGACTAATGAAAAGAAATGCAAATGGCTGAGTCCAATTCTCAGGGTGAATGGTACATACCCCCACATTTCCAAGAGCGGTTTGAACAAGACCAACTTCAGCAAGCCATTAATGCTACAAGAAATGAAGATGGGTTAGATGATATATCCAGTGCTAATGGAATTCCCACATCAAGTACTGACTCACATGAGTATGAGTTTGACTCTTTGTCTGATGCTACTTATGATAAAGATATAGACATGGTGCATACCTATGAAAGACTTCTCAAAGTAGGTGAAGGGTCTAGCGTTAGGTCACACGAATTAGGCACCATCAATGTTAACTTGTCCTCTACTTTCAAAGTGAGGTCTCATAGGGATTCGAACGCTCCTTTGGATGAGATCGGTCTAGGTCTTGACTTGCTCATATGTGCTTTTGATGGTTATACCATGAACGCAATTAAACCAGTCACTACTTCTCTCTCACTCAAAAATCTCGAGCTAATAAACTGGAACTCCCCTTCCTCATCCAATGAAGTCCTAACATTCCAGAATGATTGCATTCTAGCCTGTTACCTCCATGCTATGGAACCTATAATGTCCTCCAATAGCAAAGGCAGTGTCAGCATGATAGAGGCAGATATCAAGTATCATAGTCAAAAAATTAAAAGAAGAAAAAATAGATGCTCTAATGGTGAAAACCACATTGTGGCAGTATTAGAGCCAAAAATAGTAAAAATAAAAGATGTATCCAAGGGTGAAAACCTTTTTGAGGTGCCCAAGGATGAGATACTTGATACACTCCAGAGCCATTTTTAAGAGAGATCATCAGTATTGATTGAGCCAACACAACCAGTAAATTTGGGTACAGAGGCTGCTCCATAAATTATTCATCTAGCACAGTCATTATCTGCAAAAGAAAAGGAAGAGTTCACTAACTTCTTTCAAAGCAAGAAAATAAAATTTGCATGGACTTATTCTGACATGCCTGGATTAGACTCCAATCTAATCATGCACCATCTATCCATTGCACTAGGTATTAAGCCTATCAAATAGAAGCTATGAAAGATGCATCCATATGAGGCACTTTTAGTCAAAGCAGAGCTAGAAAAGCTTCTTAAGGCTGGTTTCATAAGGACTATTGATTATGCAGAGTGGATTTCAAATATTGTTCCAGTCACCAAACATGATAAATCCATTTGTGTGTGCACATACTTCAGGGATCTAAATAAGGCATGTCCAAAAGATGACTTCCCATTGCCTAATATTGATATGATAGTGGATATGACAGTAGGATACGAGATGTATTCTTTGATGGATGGCTTCTCTGGCTATAATTAAATAAAAATTGTGCCAAAAGATCAAGAAAAGACTACTTTCACATGTGTCTAGGGCACCTTTTTCTGGAATGTCATGCCCTTTGAGCTTAAGAATGCTAGAGCAACATATCAGAGAGTTGTCACTACCATTTTCCATGATATGATGCATAAAACAATGGAAGATTATGTGGATGATACTTTATCCAAAATCATTTAGCGAAAAACTCATCTTACATATTTGGGTCCCATACTTGACCGCATGGAACAATTTAGTCTCAGACTTAATCCCAAAAAATGTGCATTCAGTGTCATTTCTAGGAAACTCTTGGGTTACATTATTTCAGCTAAAGGCATAGAGGTTGATCCAGAAAAGGTTCAAGCTACTATGGAAATGCCTCCACCTAAAAACATTAGTCAAATGAGAGGACTATAGGGAAGGCTACAATCTATTTGGCGCTTCATTTCATAGTTGGCTGACAAGTCACAACCGTTTACTAAAACTTTGCATAAGGGAGTGACTTATGAATGGAATGAAGAATGTGATAGGGGACTCACTCAAATTAAACAGTATCTTGCTAATCCACTTATATTGATGCCTCCTATTCATGGGAAGCCGCTCATACTATACATCTCAACCATGAACACATCTTTGGGTGCTCTCCTAGCTCAAGAAGATCAGGACAAAAAAGAGAGAGCCATTTATTATATCAGTAGAACATTGGTTTCATATGAAATGAATTATTCTATCATTGAGAAAGCTTTTCTAGTAGTATTGTTTGCTTCATAGAAGTTGTGACATTATATGCTTTCTCACACTATAAGGCTTATTGCAAAAATTGATCCACTAAAGTACTTACTGAGCAAGGCTTCCCTCATGGGTAGATTAGCAAAATGGGTTATGATACTCAATGAATTTGACATTGAGTATGTGGAAAGAAAAGCTATTAAAGAATGGGCAATTGCTGATCTCAGTTGGCGGAAGCTCCTCTAAAGGATCACCAGCCTTTGAACATTGAATTCCTAGATGATTCCATCATGCTTCTCACACATCAGGCTTGGAGCATGTTCTTTGATGGATCATTCACTCAACAAGGATCAGGTGCAGGCATTCTATTTATAACACCTCAAAGATACTCATTGCCAAAAGCTTATAAAATGTTGTTTCCCTACACAAACAACATCGTTGAATATGAAGCTCTCATTAACACTATGAAGATAGCCATTGAATGGCATGTGGATGAGCTCAAGGTCTTTAGAGACTCTCAATTAGTCATCAACCAAGTTAATGGTATCTATCAAACAAAAGATGACAAGCTAGTGCCTTACAAATGAATGGTGGATGATCTCAAATAGTATTTTGCACACATTTCTTTCCAGCAAATTCCAAGGGTAGACAATAAAGTAGCTGATGCTATGGCCACTCTTGCCTCAATGTTACAGATGCCATAAAATGACTTCAAACATGAATTCCTAGTGGAGGCATTACACTACCCTACCTATGACATTCCTAAATCTAGGATGATTTGTTCAATCATTGGACATGATTCATCCTGCTACCACCATATCTATTCCTACCTCTGTGACCAAATCATTCCTGACATCTATACCCAGAATGAAAAGCATCACCTAATTTTTAATGCTTCACGGTATGTCATCATAGCAAATGACTTGTATAGACGGGGTCTAGACGATACCCTCCTTAGGTGTCTAGAACCTGATGAGTCAAAACATGCGCTAGTTGAGGTACATGAAGGTATCTATGGGTCTCATTTGAGTGGTCTGATGTTAGCTTGGAAAATTATTAGAGTTGGTTATTACTGGCCAAATATGGAGAAAGAAGTTGTTCAATATGTCAAGGCTTGTAAATAGTGCCAATTTCACAAAAATCTGATCCATGCTCCTGCTAAAGAGCTTATTCCTTTCATCAGTTTCTGGCCATTCCAGCAATGGGCCTTTGACTTGGTGGGTCAGATACATCCTTCTTCTTCAAGAGGACATAAATTTATCATCACGGCTATAGACTCTTTTACTAAGTGGGTTGAGGTAGTGCCTCTGGCTATAGCTGATGGAAAGTCTATTGGCTATGTTTATACTGAACTATATCATCTATAGATATGGTGTACCCTCATCCATTATCACTGACAATGGGGGACAATTCAAGAACAAGGACCTGAAAGAGTTATGCACCAAATTGAGGATTATTCAACATTGGTCATCTATCTATTATCCCCAGGGTAATGGACAAGCAAAAGCTTATAATAAGACAATTCTCAAAATCTTGCACAGAATAGTTCATAAATCTGGTAGAGATTGGCACCTCCAGATTAATCCAGCATTATGGGCCTATAGAACAAGTATCCAAACACCAACAAGGGCCACACCCTTTGCCTTGGTTTATGGAGCAGATGCAGTATTTCCTATTGAGGTTGAGATTCCTACATTGTGAATCTCTCTGAGGGTCCTCATCACTAATGAAGAAAATAGAATATCCCGGCTTCAAGAGCTTGAGTTACTAGATGAATGTCGGAAGGTGGCATTCGATCATCTTTGAGCATACC
The DNA here is from genome assembly GCA_027943335.1 of Chamaecyparis obtusa. Lineage (NCBI taxonomy): Eukaryota > Viridiplantae > Streptophyta > Pinopsida > Cupressales > Cupressaceae > Chamaecyparis > Chamaecyparis obtusa. The sequence continues at coordinate 232,353 of BSBK01001090.1, forward strand.
AAAAGAGGATGTCCAAAGCCTACAATAAGAAAGTCAGACAAAGAGAATTCCAAGTGGGTGATCACGTCCTAAGAGAAAACCCCAAAAATCAGCAGTAGCGGGTCCAGAAAGGGAAATTTGAACCATACTGGTTTGGTCCATATGTTATCACTACAGCATTTAGGTCTGGCACATATCAACTCTCCACCATTGAAGGAAAATAGCTCAAAGAGCCTATCAACACTCTTCACTTGAAGAAATTCTACAACTGAAGCATTCTCTATATGCTCATGTACATACTCATTGATCCTGAAAAAATCCAAAAAAATGGTATATTGGCAAAAATCCTAAAAATTGCAAAATATCCTAAAAAAATGATCTTAGTGAAAACCTAGTAAACAGGCGCTTCAATGTATCTATTATCCTGGTGAAAACCTAGTAAACATGCACCTTGATAATAATCAAAAAAATAGAAAATTTGAAAAAATACAAAAAAAAATCAAAAGATCAAAAATACAAAAAAATGAAATATTCAAAAATACAAAAAAAAATCAAAAAAGAGCAAAGAACAAAAAAAATTGAAAAAAAATGAAAAATGTGCCATTGATGAAAACATGGTAAACAAGTGTCATGGTAGCAAAAATAGAATCTCTACCAAGATGGTGAAAACTTGGTAAACATGTGCCTCTTGTTTCCTAAAGCTACATCTCATCTCGGCACCATTTGGCTTTTTCTTTCCTGCTTTAGTTTCCTTTCCCACTTTCCTACTTTACTTTGTTTCCTGCTTTAGTTTGTTTCCTAGCTCATGCACTTGCTTTCAGTTGTCTTCGAGATTTTCCTCAACTCTTCATGGATTGGAACTGGTCACACTTGGGGGCACCTTCCTGGTCTAGGGGGCATTGTCCTATCGCTTTCAGAGATGCTTTCTTGCATCAGTCACCAATGATTCCCACCGCGTCTGCCTATTGATGCCCAGCTATTTTTGAGATCTCTCTTCATGAGGATCTCTCGTGTATTGGTCACCAGTTATTCCCACTATGCCTGCCTACTAATAACCTAGCTATCTCTTGGATCTCTCACCTTGAGGATCCCTCATACATCAATCACCAGTGGTTCTCACTGTGTCTTTCTGCTGATGTTTCGCTAGTATCTCTAAGATCTCTCCCCTCGATGATCTCTCTTGTATCAGTCACTAGCATTTCTTACTATGTTTGCCTACCAATACTTCATTTAGCACTCTGATTTACTCTTCGAGATGACCTCTCACGTCGTATTCTTCTGATTTGACTTCAATCCACTTGAACATAAACTTAAACTTAAACTAAAACTGAATTTGTGATTCTCTGAAGCATCATGAGCTTTTCTTTTGTGTGTTGTTCTTTCGCTTTATCATTCCTCAAGAAACTCTAAGACGTCTCCTTGATCGAGAGAAGTGAAAACTGGGGGCATGATCTTTCCTTTGCTTTCTGTTTGCTGGTTTAGTTCCAATGATCCAATAATTCTATCTAAGAGGGGTGTCCATCTGTAAGAGCCTTCATCTCGTATTGAATGGCCATGTGTACCTTGACTCCTTTTATATGGAAACTTTGGTGAGGTTGGTTCTTCTCCTTGTCTATTTTGATTGACTTCTTTTTGCTACAAGTAAAATTGCTAACGCTTGTCCTGCTAAGTGAACGTAAGGATCACTGTGAGCATTCTTTGGTGAAGGAAGGAACTCCTGTGTGTCTGGCATGTTTGTATGCAAGCAACATTCTGCTCATTCTAGCAGCTATGCTTTGATGCTTATGTTAAATTGCTAAATCAAAAGGAATAGGTGTTTAGGTCATTATGGCTTCTTGTGCCTTAATGCTTACATCTCATTCCAACAACTCTAAGACTCAGGTCATATTCATATTCTCATGATTGCAATGTCAATGAGGATTGTATGGCATCTTGTGAATTTCCGTACCTAAAAACTCTATGATGATAATACGATGGGTCCAACAACCAAGTCCTAGGAATTGCATGTTCATTATAGGCTTGTGTTTAGCTTAGGCTTGCATTTTCATTCTAGTCTTGCATTGAGACAGTGTTTTGGTGCTCTCTTGATTGTCTTCTTCTGGCTTCTATTCATCAAAGGTTCTCATCTTTTGTCCCGGGTTTGTCTTGGCTGGACAAGTGTCTGATCCTCGCTCTCAATGTTCGAAACATCCTTTTGATTAGTACCTATCATATATTGCTACATCCTACATGAGAATATTAGTACCACATACATTGCATATTCATGGCATTTTCATTTGCATCCATATACTCATGTGCATACATTTTACATTTACATTTACATTTGCATGTGCATCCATTATAAGCATACATAAAATCATACATTGCATTCATTTATTTATCATATATCATTGCATTTCACATTGCATATTCATATACCATCATAAAAGAAAGCATGTGCATCTCATTCATATCTAATCCATACATTTAAGCATATAGGAAACATCTCATAAACATCAACATTAAAGCAATACATAAACAAGTACAATGATATCAAAGAGGCAATCTTATATATATATATATATATATATATATATATATATGCTACTCGAGCATAGTATCAAAAATGGGCTACAATATGTGTATCAAAATTAGCTAACTCTGCCCACTACCACCTAGAGGAGGAGGTGGCAGTGGTCCCTGTGTTGGTGCTTGTGGAGGTGGCATCAGTCTCTGAGGAGGAGGCATCAGTCACTGCGGAGGTGCCTATGGAGGTGCATGCGGTGGTGGTCCCTATGGTGCTCTAACATACTCTAAAAATGGCGGCACCTACTCCGATAGATCTAGAACAACGCCAACATATGCTGCATAGTATTAGGATGCCTAAGCAGACTCATATCTCACCTCTAATCGAGCCCTCGCTAGCTCCTCTCTGAGATCTCTGATCTCGCGATCCCTCTCGGTCACCCGCGTCTCCTAGATGATGACCTGGGTATGGAAGTCATCCCTCTCTCGCTACACCTATCTCACTCTCTCTCAGCTCTTCCTGAAAGCCTCTTGCACCTATGCTATCTGAGGTGGCCCCTGTGTGGCCTGATCCAACATATCAGTATCATCCTCCTATACCTGTACCTCCTTGTTAGGAGGCAGTTGCTGTGAGGAATCTCATGTCCTCTATCTAGTGGACCTCTGCTGGGTCCCACTACTCCCAGCACCTGCATCTAACCCCATAGTCCTTGGGGGGATGTCTATCTATGCTATCTTGGGCCTCAATACTCTTTGCCTAGGCTGCTATAATGGTATCTGCTACTGGGCAAGTACCTATTACTATTGTCCCTATGGCCGTTGTATAGTTGTTGTTGCATGAGTTGTCCCATCCCTGCAGGATCTATAAATCTAGGGAAGGGATGTGCCAAGAAATAATCTCTATATGCAGGTGTCATCCCTGCATTGGTGACATCCACCATGTAATCCCATCACACTGCAGGTACTCGTGCCTCTATAGTACACCTCCCCTGGTCTAGTCTGGGCTACCAGCCCTTCTTTGTCTCATCGATGAAGTGAGCATATGTGGCATACTCCTGTGAGTGGTCTTGTGGCCTCCCAAACTACCTCATGATGTGTGTGAGAAAGAATCACTTAATGACACTAATAGTACATCTAATCAGTGGACGCAAGACAAACATATGAGATAGCTCCCATCGAGCATCATCCCACGGCTCTGTAGCAATCCAAGGTCTCCAAACAACTATCGCCATATCATCTAGCTATCCCCACCACTACTTAGTCTTACCCAGCATGGGTTGGGTCATAGGACCAGCATATCTATAGATATAAGGCTTGAGGGCCTGCTATGTATCATGAAAAATCAGCCTGCAAATAGGGAGATGATCCCAAGCCCAGATCTGTAATACAAGAACTCCAGTCGCCATGGTCTTGGCGCTCTGATACACTACCTCCTGCATCTTGTGATACATCTGAGCGAGCATGCACTCACCCCATCTGAATCTGGTAGTTGGCCTATCTAGCATCCTCTGGAGCAAGCGACCCTAGCTGCACTCTAATCCACGCTGACCCTGATCAAGAACCAAGTAATAGCTCAAGAAAATGGCCAAGACAACTACTAATCTATGAGCACCACCATATCTGTTGATCAGGTACTCCCATGAGATGGCTCAGCCCATCACTAAATCATCTTTGAATATGGCCCTCAGTGCCAGTGTACCTACCCTCGGCTGTATATCATACTTGACTCGAGCACCATGGAAGGGTATCCACAAGATCCTATAAATGTCCTCAAGAGTGACCGTCATCTCCCCCATCGGCAAATGGAATGTGTTTATCTCTGAATGGAAATGCTCAACCAGTGCACCTAAAAGACTATGATTTACCCAAATGTCAGGTATATCATGCAAGAACAACAATCCTAGCCCCTCAATGTGGGAACTCTCACCCTCGGTCAATCTCTGAACTAGCGTGGTGATAACAGGATGGTGCGACTAGAATGTGACATCTAGGAAGTCAACCTATAAAGCAAGCGACAACATTGGATCAGTATCTCAACATGATGGTTTCAAAGCAACAACAAGAAAATGAGGCTACACATCTATCCTAAACAGGACTTTGGAATGTCTTAATTAGCTAATTTTATGCAAAATTGGAAGAAGACTCAAAACACTACAGTAGCATCCCGCGTGAGGAAATTGTTCCCTCGTGCGAGATAAGACCTCTTCCTACGCGAGAAAGTGAAATTTTGTACAGTACACACTATCACTTCATGCGAGTTTTTAGGAAGACCCCGGGTGAGGAAGCCCTGACCCATGTGAGGAAACCATTTCCTCACACGAGGGGCGACTGAGGCCTGTGTGAGGAAATGCTTTCCTTGCACGAGAGTTGAAGAACTAACCCTAAAACATGCTAAATCTAGCCTAAATCACTTAATAAAGTGTTAAAACTTGAAATGCAAGATGGTTTATCGACTACTCACAGGTGGGTCATACTCTAGCGGTCGGTTGTGGCATCAGGAGCACTTGAATCAATGTGTATACACTAGAACACCCTCCATTCTCTCTCAAAGCTCTCAAAAACACTAAAAGACAAAGTGAATAATGATTTGAAAATGACCCCTCCGGACCTTATATAGCTTTTTGACCTAATTTTCAAAGTGCTCCATTTTGCACAAAAATTGCACCCTTGGCTAAATTGACTGTTCTGAATCCATTTTTGGGATTGAAATCAAAATTTGATATCTCTAGATGGCTCAAAATTGTGTTTTAAATTTTGGGCTCCTTTGGGATCAGACGCTTGTGCAGTCAGCCTTCTAGCATCATTTTACTACCAGATTCTCATCTCCTCATCATTTTCTCGGCTTCTTCATCTTTTTCATCAAAGTCAACTCAAATCAACTCTAGTCAAACTTGGTCAATAGGACCTCCCAATCACTCCAAATTGCCTCTACAACTTCTTGAATCTAGTCTGATTGCTTCTACTCTACAACCTCTTACTTTCAATCATCTTTATGACATGTCATCTTTCAATTTCACTCCTGAGGGGCCAGGATGATTACATTATTCGAATCTTGTCAAACCAGTCTCATATTAATCTGATCTAAATCAAAGTCCTCACTGCTTGGGGCATTTCTTCACTAGGGGCATCTCCGTGCCTCGCATCTGGTCATCTTGTCATCTATCTTTTAGGTATCTGAGCAATCTAGCTCAGATCCTCAAGGATCAAGCTTTGTTCTGGAGATGGTTCTTGAAATCTCATTGGGTATTGGGGCAATATAACCCTAATTCATGAAAGTCAAGCTTCATTCTAGAGATGGCTCTCGAAATCTCTTTTAGACCATTATCTAGGCAATCTAACCTGGGTCTCGGAGGGCTAAGCTTCGTATTGGGGAAATCTAACCTTGATTCTAGAGATTAGTCCTAAATCTGCATCTGTCATCATTTTGACCAATGGGCATTGGGGCAATCTAACCCTGATTCTAGTCTCCTTGCAAGTTGTCATTAGACCATTGTCTTTGCAATCTAACTTAGACTTTAGAGAATCATGCCTCATTCTGGAGGTGGTTCTGCAATTCGATCTATTTCAGTGTCTTGGCATTCTAACCTTAACTTCTAAGGGTTAAGCTCTATTCTGAGGATAATATTGAAACCTCATATGTCACATCAGACTATTATTTGAATCAACACACTGCTTGCACATCAATTCAAAGAGGGGAAAATGTAATACCCCAAAATTAGCACCTTATAATTTCAATCAATTTTGGTGCATTTTCTTCAATTTTACATCATTAAAGTCCTATTTTACTAGGCAATTTTCTCTCTCCTACCTAACTTTATTTAACTTGATGTCAGTTGCAAAAATCCTAAATTGCATTAATCTCACACTATAATTAATTCCTAAGTATTCGACTTTATTAGCTAAATAATCGCTATGATAAATTGATTTAATTCTAAATTCCTAAGTGCTTTAAATTAAACTAAACCCATCCCATTTGACTAATACATATAAAAGGAATTAATATTACTTGGTTATTTGAATGGATTATCTTATTTGGATTTAATAATTCAAAATATTCAAAGGGTCACCCATATGTGGCAATAATTCATTCTTTTAATTAAGTAATTCCTCAATATTTGTCTCAATTGGGAATGAAGAGTCAATCGTTTCATTTCAAGAAACTCTTCATTCCTTCTTTGGGCTTGTCTATATTATGAACCTTCTCCTTCATTCAGAAAAAAGGCAATTTGAGAGCACATAAACTGTAGCAAAATTTAGTCTCAACTATTTCATATTTTCAAGCTTTCATTGCATATTAGTTTAATTTCTCATTGAGTGTAATTGCATTCTCAATTAATATAGTTTTCTTTATTGGTTAATAGCTTAATTTTCATATTTCCTTCAAGTTCTTAGACTAAAATCTGCATCTTCATTTTTACATTACTTTCATATTCATCTTAGAGTAATTACATTTGTTTATCTTTTAAGCTTTCAAAATCCTCCATCTTAGTTTGGTCTTTTGGTTGTTGGCTCTTGTTCTAAGAGTAATTCAAACACCCCAACTAATTAGGAGGCAATAGGTCGAATCAATAGACATTGTGAATTGAGTAATTCATACTCACCTTCATAATTTTGATGATTGAGCAATGACTATGTTGTGTATATGGCTAGATTAGAGGTCCATGTTCAGCTATAGACAACAATATGTAACACATCCTTTACAATCTTGACTGGTGTATTAAGCCAGATGAATTGATCATGAACTCAGCTCAGCACAATTTTCATCCATTCTAATTTAAACACACTCGATACATGGATTGTATGCATCAAACCCTTGGTCTCCAAGTGGATATGCTCATCTTTCAGTTTCCCATTTACACAAAGATTATGGTAGGATGTATCGATGTTGTCTTGGAAAATCTCCTCGATCTTGCAATGGATGAAGGCTGTCTTCAATCAGAATTACTCTTAGAGGGATTGAAGATAGGGATCCCATCTTATCAGGTTTAGCGGCTATAGATGATGGCATCTTATACTTTGGATTGACTAGTTTAATCTTCTCCATGACAACAAGATTTTGAACTTTAGGCGTCATTTCTTTACAGAAATAAACGCTTGACTATAGGGTTTCATTTGAATATCAGCTCGATCACATTTGCACAACTTGAGAAAACACCATAAATTAATCAAATGTAGTTGCTTATGCATAGATCTATTCAATTGATCACGCAAATTTTCTTAGAGGACTCATTTCTAAAAAGATCTCAATTACTCTCCAAAACGTAAGGTAAAAATGAAATGAAAAAGGTTCTATTTATACCTTTTTCTTGATTAGGGTTTCCAACGACTATAATTTTAGTATTTAATGTTGTCACCGACTGTTAGCATAACTGATAGAAATATTGAAGTTGATTATCTGATGGTGATGATGATGAAGATCGACCAAGATAATAGGAATACATGATAGTAGAAAGGTTAGATTAGTTATTGTCTTGTCATTGATGTCAAGCAATTGATTTCTGGTTTATATTATATTGCCATATCATTCGGTAATGATATAAGTTGAATGAGTTAAGAAGAAGAAGAAGAAGAAGAAGAAGAAGAAGAAATGAGATGTTGAGAAGTTGAAGAACATAAATGGGCAGCTGATACATATCAGACAATGATTAGATTATGTTGATATAATTTATTTCTACCTAACCTATGATTATGTTAAGATGGTAAAGCATGGTGATGAACATTTGTAAATTTGGTAAGTTAAGTTGTTTTGGCTATCGAGAAGGATATGTCACTCAGTAAAGGTAAAAGAAAAAAGGAAGGAACTTGGTAAAGGTAAAGGAACTGAAGGCACTAAATGATAAGAAAAGGTTTAGGCACTGAGCGAAGTTAACCAAAATTCAAATAGAGGACACCGAGTGAGGAAAAACTATTAAATAAGAATTGAATCAAAATTTAATGATTAGCTACGATGAACTAGATGATCATGATGACAAGGAGAGTTAGTTACAAGAGATCTACCGAAACACTTAAAGTTAGGTTTTCTTATCATAGCAACTTTTCAAAGTTGCAAATGTTGCTCGACAACATTTTGACAACTTTTACAACTTGTCAATCTTCAAGGTGTTCTAACTCCACCTAAGCTTTTCCAACCTTAATTAGACTTCCTAGAGCACCTAAGACCCTATAAATACTAAAACAACAATGATCGCTTCCTGACATCTTTAGGTACAGGACTTTCAGGAAGACAAACTGAGCTCAAAACTAGAATTTAGACTCTCAACTAGACTCAAACCACACCACTCCTGGTCACATGACCTTATCTAAACACAATGCCCTCAAAGAGGGTCTGTCCACAACAAAATAGGATAACTAACTGGTCTCCTAGGGGTGCTCCTGCACCATGCTGCCAAAACCAAGAAATTAAGTCACCTCTGGTGAGAGGAGTTTAGGATCAACTCCTTGCCTTTTGAAGGCATTCTCAGCTACCCAAGTAGCTTCAACTTTAGAATTTCCTTTCCACTAAATCAAATGCTCCATGTGTGTGCCCTACCTAGTCTTTTTCTTGACTCTAGAAGCCAGAATCTTCTCGGCTACCGGTTGAGGTGTAGGGTGAATCTGAACATCCTTATTAATATCCTCACTATTTGACTGAGAGTTTGAAGGTACTGGTGTAGGGCCTTTATACAACACTAAGTCTTGCACATTGAACATAGGAGACATTGCCAAATCTAATGGCAAGTCTAGTTTATAAGCATTCTGCCCATATTTTGCAAGTACCTTGCAGGGACCTATTCTTCTCATTTGAAGTTTGGTGGGAATGCCCTTCTACAATCTAGACTTATTAAGGTGAACCATTACAAGATCTCCCATAGAAAACTGAAGGTCTTTCCTTCCTTCATCAACCTTGTCTTTTAGCTTTTGTGTAGCCTCTTGGAGCTGGCTCTTCACTTGATCATGAACCTCCTTCATGGATTGAGTGAAGTCTTCTGCATATGCACTCCTTCCTTCTTCATTTGATAGTTGCTTCAACTCACACACACCTCTAGGATGTAGCCCATAGACAACTTCAAAAGGGCTTTTCCCTATTGTTCTATTCACACTGTCATTTTAGGCATACTCTGCCTGTGGTAATAACTGATCCCACATCACTCCATAATCCTTTGTCAAGCATCTAAGGAGATTACCAAGCACTCTATTTATAACCTCAGTCTAACCATTAGTTTGGGGATGGTAGGCTGATCCAAATGATAGGTTAGTACCTAACCTCTTCCATAGGGTCTTCCAAAAGTGGCCCATAAACTTGACATCTTTGTCAAAGACTATGCTTAGTGGAAAGCCATGAATCTGTACCACTTCCTTGAAGAACAAATGTGCAATATGACTGGCATCATGAGTGGTCTTGCAAGCAATGAAGTGACTCATCTTGCTAAACCTATCTACAACCACAAATATACTATCTAAACCAGTCTTGGTTCTAGGCAATCCAACTATGAAATCCATGCTAATACATTCCCAAGGCCTACTAGGAATGGGTAAAGGTTGATACAAACCTACATTAGATGAAGTGCCTTTACCTTTTTGGAAAACCAAGCATTGTTCCACATACCTTCTGATGTCCTTCTACATCCTAGGCCAATAACAGAACCTTTGCACAAGTTCAAGTGTTTTTTTAGGCCAAAATGCCCACTCAAGCTCCCATTGTGCTTCTCTTGTATCAAATTCTCCCTCATAGATCCTTTAGGCACACATAACTATCCACCTCTAAACAATAGATCATTCTGAATTGTATAGTCTACAAATTAACTATGGAAATGATCCTTAAATTCTTTACAAACCTTGTATGCTACTGCAAATTCTTCATCCCCTTCATATAGCTCTTTAAAGCTCTCTATCCCTATGCTTTGGAGCTGCACTTCTTGGACTGTCGAAAGTCTCCTACTCAAGGCATCAGCCACCTTGTTCAACTGTCATTTCTTGTGTTTTATTGTGAATGTATAGGCCTACAAATATTCCATCCATTTGAGATGTCTATTGCTCAACTTCTCTTGTGAATTGATGAAACTTAAAGCCTTGTTGTCAGTATACACCACAAACTCTTTAGACAGAAAATAGTGCCTCCATTTTCTCAAGGATTTCACCAATGCATATAACTCTAGATCATAAGAAGAATACCTCTTCTTAGCCTCATTCAACTTCTCACTATAAAATGCCATTGGTCTATTCTCTTGATTTAGCACCACCCCAACTGCTATGCCACTTGTGTCACACTCTAAGGTGAACAATTTATCAAAATTTGGCAAAACCAATATAGGTTGTGTAGCCACTCTCTTCTTCAATAACTCAAAACCCTTACCAGCCTCTGGAGTCCACTTAAACTTAGTTTTTACTCCACCCTTAATAGTATCTAAGACTGTTGCACATATCTCACTAAAACCTTTAATGAACTTCCTATAGAATTGGGCAAGTCCATGAAAACTCCTTACCTCAGTGCTGCTTGTAGGTGTAGGCCAATTAAGTATTGATTCCACCTTGCTAGGATCCATCTTCAAGGTTCCTTGAGATACCACAAAACTAAGATAGATCAACTCTTGCTTCATAAATTCACACTTTTCCAAATTAATGGACAACTTCTCCTCATGGAGTATCTTCATCACAATCTACAAATGTTGGAGGTGTTCCTCTTTAGTCTTGTTGAAAATTAGGATGTCATCTAGGTACACTACTACAAATCTACCTATGTAGTCTTTCAAAACCTCATTCATCAACCTCGTGAAGGTTCTTGGAGCATTACTAAGCCCAAAGGGAATGACTAACCATTCATAGAGCCCTTCTATGGTCTTTAATGCAATCTTCCATTCATCTCCCTCCTTAATCCTTATCTAATGGTACCCACTCTTCAAATCCAACTTGGTGTAGTACCTTGCTCCTCCCAAACAGACCATAAGATCTTCAATCCTTGGAATGGGAAATTTGTACCTTATAGTGATCCTATTAATTACTCTTGAGTCTATACAAAGCCTCCACTTACCTCCCTTCTTTGATGCTAGGACTACTGGCACTGCACATGGGCTAATGCTCTTCCTGATTAGTCCTTGGTCCAAAAGTTCTTGCACTTGTCTAGATATCTCCTTGTTTTGATCAGGAGTCATCTTGTATGCTGCTTTGTTTGGAAGAGATGCCCTTGGTATGAAGTCAATTTGATGACTTATAGCTCTAGGAGGTGGTAACATGGTAGGTGACCCATCACTAACAATGTCTTTAAACTCGTTCAAGAGCTCCTGCACTTCCTTAGGCAATGGAATTTGTTCCACCTTCTTATCTTCACTTGGCTTCACCATGATAGTAAAGTGTATCTCTTCTTCATCCTTCATACCTTGGATGTATTCCTTACCCCCTTGCAACAAGATATTAGGTCCTGCTGAAGTAGACCCCTCATCATCCATGAGTGACTGAATCCTATAGGTGACCCCATCTTTCTTAAAAGAATAAGAGTTCCTCTCTCCATCATGTATTGTTTTTCTATCAAATTTCCATGGCCTACCTAGGAGTAGGTGGCATGCATCCATTGGGAGTATATCACATAAGACTTTATCCACATATTTCCCTATTGAGAAATCAACCCATGCCTGCTCATTTACAAGGACATGCTGCCCTTTATTTAACCATGTAACCTTATAAGGGTTTGTGTGAGGGATTTTGGTTAATCCAAGTTTGCTAACTGCCTCCTCTGAGATGATATTATCTGTAGACCCTAAGTCTATAATCATCTTGCAAACTTTGCCAAGTATTTTGCACTTCACTCTAAAAAGTGCCCTCCTTTGTTTAGCTTCCTCTTTGACAGGTTCCTTAATAAGAATCCTCCTAATCATAAGCTTCTCCCCACTTTCTGAATCAAGGTTGATTTCAGGGGATTTGATAATGCTAGTCTCTTCTTGGGCTATGTAGTTCACCCTTTTCTCACCATGTGAGCTAGAAGCCTTCTCAGGGCATCTATAGGTCGGATGACCAAGTTGATTGCAATGGAAACATTTCATGGTTGCAAAGTGTGAGGCTCTTCCTGAACCTCCAAATCTACCTCTTCCTCCACCTTGGAATCCTCTGCCTCTACTCATACCTCATCTCCCACTGGTTTCATTGACTAGCTCAATAAATTTGGACACTCCTTGAGCTCTGAATTCACTACTCCTACCTGCAAAGCTACCTCTATGGCCCCTGTTTTCTTTTCCTCTACCCCTACTTTTTGATGACTAATAATGTTTCTTCTTACTTTTCTCCTCTATTTTCAGAGCCATTCGGTAACATTGTCTCACACTCTTGAAGGTAGCAAGGCTCATGTCTTCCTGGATAGACCATTTGAGTCCATTTTGGTATCTAGCCAATCTTATGCTTTCATCCTCTACTATCTTAGACCTTAGACACAATTTCTGAAACTCTTCAGTGTATGCTTGGACATCTAAGTCCTTATGCCTGAGGTTTTGTCTCCTTCCATGGAGTTGAACCTCATAGTCATCTGGTAAGTAAGTTTGTTTTAGCTTAAGCAACATTCCTTTCTATTGGTGTAATTAAATATTTACTAATTACACTTTACTTAAGTTTACTTAGGATAATGCATTTGCAAATTAGTTATCTTTGAGACACCTAGGAGTTTGCATTTCTTTTTAGCACATGGTTAGGAGAATCTCCACTTTAGGTGGTCATAGTTGTCTTCTCATACCTCTTTGTGTGTGAGATCCACCTTTAGTGATCTTATCACATTACCATCCTCTCATTGTTGCACATGTTGCACATACTTTGATGTACAATGGAGGATGATCCACCTTTGGTGGACATGTGATTCCACCATGTCTAGTTGTGATCTTATCACTTGCATATCTTCTAGATATCATGCATTGCCTATATATTGAGGCATCTACATTGTATGTAATTCAATCATTCAATCTATTTCATTATTTGATCATATCATATTTGTCTCTCTTGTGCTATCTCTTGAGCTTCTAGATCTTGGTTTCTACTCTTTGTCGTAGGCAAATTCTTACATGGTATCAGAGCCAAAGGAGTTTTCATTGCATAGCCATTGGAGAGCGATTGATTGCTTCAACTTTTGGAGGGCCACAATTCAGATCCTAGATCAGCATTTTATAGGAGCATTTTGAGTAAGATCAGACCTCACCATTGCATCCGGGTGGCTATTTCCATAAATTTTGACTATAAATTTGTCTATATTGGGCAAAAGTCAAATTTGAGGCAAATTTTTTTTGCAAATCAAACCCCTAAGGCCGATTTGCAAAATTGGAGCACTTTGGGCCAAATTTGACATTGCCATTGCGATCAGAGCAGCCAAAAACCCCAAGATCAACTATTCATTCATCCAGATCGGACACCGTTGGTCTCAGGGAAAATATTCTCTCTCCCTGCCCCGTCATACGGATCTGCAAAAGGTACAATCTTATTTTTTAAATAATTTTTTGTTTTTTAATTATTATTACATTTCATATTAATCGAAATATTAAAAATCAAAATTAATTTTGGGAGGGGGGTTTATTGTTTGTTTTTTAAATTATTCATATAAAAAAAAAATTTTGGAAAATTTTTTTATAGGCGTACTGCGTTGCAGGCTGTACCACGCTGCAGTGTCGGTACCCTGCGCTGCTGGCTGTACCGCACTGCAGGCAGTACCACCTATGTGTTGTACCGCACTACAGTGTGGGCCCCTGTAAAGGGGTTTAATTTGTTTCAAAAAAAGTTTTTAATAAATTTTTTTATATAGTTTTTTTAAAGTTTTTTTATTTAAAAAAAAACTTCGCTTTTCAATAATTTTTTAATATATATATATTTTTTAAAGTTTTTTTAAATAAATAAAAACTTTCATATGTTATTTAATTTGTTTTTTTTAATATTTTTTTTAAAATAGTTTTTTTAATAAAAATTTTATTTTTAATAAAATATATTTATATTTTTCTTTATTAAGTATTTAATAAAGTGTTTTTTAAAAATCTCAAAAAAAAATTTTAAAAAATTATGTTTTTTTACTTTATTTTTAATAAAGTTTTTTTTTCCTCTTTAATAAATTTTTTTCATAAATTCAATGAGTTTTTGGAAAACAAAATCTAAATAAATAAACAAATTGGGAACAAAAAATTTTCTTTGCCACTTGTATCTACCTATTTTGCAACGTCATCCAACTGGCAGCCAGGGGGGGAGGCCAAATTTGTCCCAAAGACTTCCTAGCACAAGGCCAACAGGAGGACACCTTTTTTGCAGCATTTGACAAGGCATCCTCGATGGCTTCATCTTCTTCATGTTTCCAGCTTTGCATTGTATTTGATGTTGTATGCTCTTGCATGAGCAATGTTGTACATGCACTATCATAAAGTGCCACATTTTTTTGTACCTTGTCATTGATGACACATTTGATGTAATCCCTATGTTAGTAGATTAGGAATATCATGGGACTTGGTTCTTGAAAGTTATGCTCCAAGCAATTAATGGATGCACGACACAAGTTCAAGTATACCAACCTGTCAGTTGAGTAACCAGTTGGTGCTTGTAGGTGTCACCATGCCTCATCTCTATCATATCTCAATGGGCATTCCGTCAGTCATTCTACATCGACTTTGGTACCTGATTTTGTCACACTTTGACATTCTTGGTGCAGCATTAGCTCTATTTTCTTCCTATGGAGGAGTATTGGTCAACATCTTGGACCATCTTTGTAGGAGATTCAACATTGAGGGGAGGCTACTTTGTCTCTCTTCCCTATTTCCTTCCTTTGGGGGGATTCTTTATTGTATATGCATGATGTATGTCATAATAGGGGGGTCTTGATTACTCCATCCATGCATGCATCTTGTATTCATCTCTCTTTTTGGGGGAGGGTTTTTCCCATGAGGTTTTCCCTCTTTCTCCGCTTTATGAGAGATTGCATTGTTCTTGCATTTTTTACATGGGTACCTAACATGGCCTAGTAGCCCGGACCCATCTTGCATTGTGAGCTTAAGTGCATTCCCCTAAGTTGCACTTAAGGGGGGGTGTTGGTGTAATTAAATATTTACTAATTACACTTTACTTAAGTTTACTTAGGATAATGCATTTGCTTATTAGTTGTCTTTGAGACACCTAGGAGTTTGCATTTCTTTTTAGCACATGGTTAGGAGAATCTCCACTTTAGGTGGTCATAGTTGTCTTCTCATATCTCTTTGTGTGTGAGATCCACCTTTAGTGATCTTATCACATTATCATCTTCTCATTGTTGCACATGTTGCACATACTTTGATGTACAATGGAAGATGATCCACCTTTGGTGGACATGTGATTCCACCATGTCTAGTTGTGATCTTATCACTTGCATATCTTCTAGATATCATGCATTGCCTATATATTGAGGCATCTACATTGTATGTAATTCAATCATTCAATCTATTTCATTATTTGATCATTTGATCATATCATATTTGTCTCTCTTGTGCTATCTCTTGAGCTTCTAGATCTTGGTTTCTACTCTTTGCCTTAGGCAAATTCTTACACTTTCCATATGAAAATGGGACTCTTGCCCTCTTTTTCCCTCTTTGTCTGAACATACTTCCACCAGGTGAGTGTTGATCCCCTCAACCTAGACTTAGCCACTTTAACTTTTTGAGCATCTATTATGCCATCACATTCAAAGTGATTTTCAATGCTATCAATCTAGTCCATAACCAGATCAGGGTCCATTTGTCCACTAAAAAGTGGCACACCCTCCAATGCTTTCCCACTTAAGCCCTTGAGTGCCTTCAAGAAGGGTTCTTATGCTATGATAGGGTCAGGAGTTGGATCTTCTTCCTCCAAGTCTATCTCCTTCTCCTTAGCTCGTTGCTCTTCTTTCTGGTCTACCTTGTCCTTCACTCTATCTGTCTTATCTTGGACTTCACCCAAGAGCTACTCTAATTGAGCCAATCTCTCTCTTAGCAGTTGTTTATACTCCTCCTACTCTTCAACCTTCTTAGCCAATATGGTATTAGTCACCATCCTGCTAGATGCAACTAATTCTCCACTTGATTCGATGGGCTGCAACATTCACTATCTGCAACGCTACTTTTCCCAAATATTTTACCTTGCTCTGATACCACTATGATAGGGAGAGAATCCAATTCACCTTGAGTTGTCTTTAACTCTTATAGGTCACACTTAGGACCTCCTAGGGCTTCCTCAATCCACCCTAAAACACTAGGAAAGATTCAATTCTTCCCACCCTCAAGAGTTCTTCCTATCTTCTCTGCTATCCACTCTTTGCCTTCAAAGAGCACTCTACTTTTCCATATCTCACAAGCCCTAACCTATGGTTTTGATTGCAGGAGGCTAAGGGCTTCTTTCACATCCAATTTTGACTCCTAATTTGGTTCTTTGGTTACCAATTTTATCCATTTTCCCATCGCTCTCTGAATTCCTAAGATTTAGGCCTTGTAGCCTTTTAGCCCAATTAGGCCTCCTAAAATCTAGGATTCCTCTTCCGCTGCTAATTCTTCTCAAAGAACCCTCAAATTTTAATTATAAGTTCACATATGTGCCTTAAGACCTTTCATATTTTCTTGGTCTAGGGTCCTGACATCGTATGTATACCCTGCTTCAAATTTAGGGCCTTTTTCTTAAGGTTTTGACCCATCTTTGTTCTTTGCTCTCAAAACTTGGCAAACTGATCTCTTGGGCACTCCTCCTATTCATGGGATACCTGCAGATCACTATACGTTACATTCAAGGCCTTCTTGGCTCTTGACACAAAGCCCCTACAATATTTTAACACAAACACTAGGTCTTCCTAGTCGGGCTTTTACACTTAGCTCGCCTAGGACAAGACCTTAAAAATACTTGCATACATCTTCAGAGCCCAGACTTGAGGCATCATGAAGCTTAAAAATCATAGTCTCCATTCCCAAAAGGTCATACAGGTACTACGATGGGAAATGGAGCTAGGCTTACATTTTATACACATTGTCAAAACTAGACAGTGAACTATGAAAACAAAAAGAATTAACAAAATACAAAAGAAAAATAACTAAGAAGAAAAATCTAAGCTTGAATCACACCAAAACATGATAAAAAAAAGATCTCAATAGCTACAAAGTATGTTTCAATCCATGCAAATCCAAAAAAACAACTATGTTCTCAAATCTTTCTCTATTCATTGTGAAAACTTGTTGTTGCAGAATGTCAATCTATACACAATGAGTCTCTCAACCCTAAATTAGGGTTTTTCAAACATATATATCCCTCTCTCATGTGTTTTGGCCTATTAGGAATTTCTAAACCTCGTGAAGACCGAAACCCTTAAAGTTAGGTTTTCTTGTCATAGCAACTTTTCAAAGTTGCAAACGTTGCTCGACAACATTTTGACAACTTTTACAACTTGTCAATCTTCAAGGTGTTCTAACTCCACCTAAGATTTTCCAACCTTAATTAGACTTCCTAGAGCACCTAAGACCCTAGAAACACTAAAACAACATTGATCACTTCCTGACATCTTCAGGTACAGGACTTTCATGAAGACAAACTGAGCTCAAAACTAGAATTTAGACTTTCAACTAGACTCAAACCACACCACTCCTAGTCACATGACCTTATCTAAACACAATGCCCTCAAAGAGGGTCTTTCCACAACAAAATAGGATAACCACCTGGTCTCCTAGGAGTGCTCCTACACCAAGGATCAAGAAAACATCACACAATATAGCAACAAAATCAAGGAAGTAGTGAGTGCCATCAGAGGTGTTGGTGGAACATTAACTAATGAAGAAGTGGTCAGTAAACTTCTGAGAACTCTTTCTTCTAAGTATGTTATTAGAGTATCTATAATTCAGAAATTGAGATCTATACCAAATAATGTTGTTACTCTAAAAGCTCTAATCGGTAAGTTAATTGCATTTTAGTTAAGTAATTATGATAATAGTCTATTGACTATTGAAACTGCATTAAAGTTGGTAGGATTAACAAGACAGAAATAAAAATTACATGCAAATATAACCAATATTAGAAAACAATAAACCACATAGAAGAGAACACAATACACAAAGATTTAACATGGTTCACCCAATCCCTGGGCTACGTCCACCAACAGCGAGTCCAATATTATTATTATCCAGTGATTACAACCTGATTACAATCTGTAATCCCTTACAACTCATTTTTGTTGCAAGTACTAAAATCATACATAATGAAAATCCCTAACCCTAAGCCATATTATACAATATTTTTCCGCTTTAGGGTTAGAATGAGTTACAACATGTTGGCCCAAAAATTACCGAAAATATGTCGGCAAGGTCAGGAGGAAAAGTGTACAGTACTTTCCTGGATAGTACTTTCCTAATCAATCACCACAAGCTAACAAAATTCATCTCTAAGCATTGGTATATCAAGAAAAGATAAAGAGATTCATATTAGTTCATATGGAAATGAATATGATAGTATTCTGAATGAGGAAAATGAACAAGAAGAGTTAGAAGCATTGCTAGCTAGAAGGCTACCGAGAGGTAAAGGAAAGTACAAAGGCAAACTACCTTTGAAATGTTTTAATTGTAATAAGATTGGTCATATAGAATCTAGATGTCCTAACAATAATAGGAATGATAAGAATGACAAAATAGACAACCAATGCCAAAGATTTAGAGATTACAAGGACAAAGGTAAGAATTCTTTCTACCTAGCTGAGGAAGGTGTAACTGATGATACTTAATAAGGATATGAAGTTGTCTTTTTTCCTCTCAAGGAAGAATCTGATGAAGAAAAGTATGAAGATGAAAAAAAACTTGTTTCTCATGTAAGTAAACCTGACCCATGGATTATTGATATAGGATGTTCACATCATATGACTGGTGATATTGATAACTTTGATAATCTTGAAGAGTATGATGGAGGATTTGTCAGAATTGGCAATGATGCTTCATGCCTTATCAAAGGTAAAGAATCCATTGTATTAAATGAAAAGATGAAATGTAATTATGCATATTGGGTTAAAGGAATGAACTATAATCTATTGAGTGTTGCACAATTGAACAATACTATTTGTCGACTGGAATTTCAAAATAGAAAGGTTAAGATTTATGGTGTTGATAGAGATTTGATTGGAACTGGTGAACAATCAAAAGGTAATTTTTTTATCTTGCTACTTCTACAAAGAGTTGCTTATTTATTAAAGTTGAAAATGTATGGCTATGGCATAAGAGACTATGTCATGTGAATTTTGATAACATGATTAAAGTGAGTAAAAAGAATAGAGTTGGAGGTCTATCGAGATTAAGCAAACCTGACAAAGATATGTGTAAAGAATGTCAAATTGGTAAAATGACTAAGTCTAGTTTCTCAAATAAATCTTACTCTACTAAGGGTATCTTGGAACTAGTACACATTTACCTATGTGGTCCTATGAGAGTTCAAAGCTATTATGGAGATCGGTACTTTATTTTGTTTGTTGATGATTATTCAAGAATTATGTTTGTTATGGTTCTAAAAAAAATATGATGCATTCCAAATGTTTAAGTAGTATAGAGCAAGACTTGAAAAGGAATCAAGAAAACAACTGAAGTGTTTGAGATCAGATAGAGGAGGTGAATTTATCTCTGATGAATTTAATGTCTTATGCATTGAGCATGGAATTAAAAGACAAGTATTTGCACCGAGGACTCACAGCAAAATGGGATAGCTGAGAGAAGGAATAGATCCATAGTTGATTGTGTTAGAACACTGTTAATTGATAAATAAGTTTCTCAAATATTTTGGAGAGAATCCATAAGCACTATTGTCTACACACTCAATCAAGTACAATTGAAGAAAGGAACCAAAAAAACACCCTATGAGCTCTAGTTTGGTCACACACCGAATGTAAGTTACTTCAAAATCTTTGGAAGTAGGTGTTATATACTAAATGATTCTAGAAATGGAAAGTTTGACTCTAAAGGAGATGAAGGTATATTTATTGGTTATTCATCAAAGAGAAAATCATATAAATGTTTGATCAAGGCTACTAATAAAATTGTTGAAAGTGAAAATGCAACAATTGATGAATTTGCAGAAAGGAATGAAGAGGATAGAAAAAAGGAACCTGGGGATTACAAAAGATTTGATTATGTTTATGAAGGTAATTCGATTGAAGCAACTAAGTTGTATCAAGGAGGAACCGATGATCAAGATGAGCCTCCACCGAGAGATGAACACAATGATGAAAAGTATACTGAGCCTATATTAGCAAAATATGTGAGAAGACACCACTCACCGAGCAAAATTATTGGAGACAAGAACGTAGGAGTCATGACAAAAAGTAAGTTGAAAGATAACACGTGTTTGATTTTTGAATTTGAGCCAATATTAGTGAAGGATGCACTAGGAAATGAAGATTGGATTAATGCTATGAAAGAAGAGATAGATCAGATTGAAAAGAATAACACATGGTCATTGGTACCAAGATGTAAGGATAAGAATGTGATTGGAACAAAATGGATTTTTAGAAATAAACTCAATGAGAAAGGAGATGTGATCAGAAATAAAGCAAGGTTAGTCTACAAAGGGTATACACAAGAAGAAGGTATTGACTATGGTGATACATTTTCCCTTGTTTCTAGATTAGAGGCTGTAAATATATTACTTGCATATGTTTCTTATAAAGGATTCAAAGTTTCATATGGATGTTAAGTCTACATTTCTGAATGGAATTATTGAAGAAGAATTCTACATTGAAAAACCTAAAGGATTTGTTCAAAATTATGATAAGGATATGGTCTACAAGCTACACAAATAATTATATGGACTGAAGAAAGCACCCCAAGCATGGTATGAAAGATTAAACTCTTTCTTAATCAAGATTTTATTTGAAAGGACTAGGGATAACTACAATTTATACCCAAAATGTGATAGTAATGATAAAATTGTGAGTGTTGAGATATTTGTTGATAACATTATATTTGGTGGAAATGAGATAATGTCTAAATCATTTGCTAAGGAAATGAGAAAGGAATTTGAGATGTCTATGATAGGAGAGATTAAATTATTTATTGGACTTCAAATTCAACAAGTAAAGGATGGGATCTACATAACACAATCTAAGTATATCAAGGAGATCTTGAAAACATTCAATATGGAAGAATCAAAACCAGTTGGAACACCAATGGCTACTGGTTTCAAATTGTCAAAGGAATATGACACTAAGGAAGTAAATGAGACACTTTACCGATCCATGATTGGTAAGCTACATTATGTTGTCCATAGTCAACCAGATATTGCACATTTAGTTGGTATAGTTGCAAAGTTTTCTACAAACCTAAAGGTGACACATATGTCTGTAGTTAAAAGGATATTTAGATATCTGAACTTGGGACTGAAGATTTTGGTCTATTATACACAAAAGGAGGATATTTTGATCTCAATGTATATATTGATGCTGACTGGGGTGGAAATATTAATGATAGAGAGAGAACTAGTAGTAGAGATTTCTTTTTAGGACAAAGGCTAGTGACATGGCTAAGTAAGAAACAAAGCTGTATTTCAAAATCTATTATCGTAGCTGACTATGTTGTTGCAGCTATGAATTGTTAGAATATTGTATGGATCAAATAATTACTGTAAGGTATGTATGAATATATTATTGATCCAATTATAATTTATTATGATAATACCAGTGCTATTAACATATCAAAGAATCTAGTGATGCATTCAAAAACAAAGCATATGTCTATTAAGTATCATTATTTGAGAGATCAAGTACAAGATAAGCTTGTGACATTAGAATATGTGAATTCTAAAGAACAGATAACTGATATATTTACAAAACCATTACCGAAGGATGCTTTTGAATATCTCAGAGGTAAGTTAGGGGTTCTTCCCCTATCCAATGTTCATTAAAGCATGATGCATGCTACATCAATTCAAGGACTCAATAGAATATCTATATTGTGAGTTGATGCTAGTGTTCACTCTTTAGGTGAAGCCTTAAGTTGTAAAAAAGAAGTTTATGAATGCAATGAGAAATCTATACATTTGAGGTATGATTTGAAAAGTTTGTATGTCTTTGGCATTATTGTCAAAGAGGGAGAATATAATATATGAAAGAGGGAGATGTGTGAGATTAGATGAGAATAAGTCAATTGATGTAAGGGAGAGTACTATTGATGATTATTAAGAGGGATAGTAAAGAAGACTACTATTGATAGAGTAAGAAAGAATACAAAAGCATATCAGGTACAACAAAGGAAAAGCTAAAAATCATAGGGAGAATATAAATGACAGTGAAGTATTACAATCATCAATTGAACACAGAATATTGTTAGTGTTGCAATCGATGACAAAGAGGGAGATTGTTACCATAACTAATAGAAATGTTGAAGATTTATTATCTGATGGCGATGATGATGAAGACCAACCAAGATAAGAGGAATACATAATAGTAAAAAAGTTAGATTAGTTATTATCTTGTCATTGATGTCAAGTAATTGATTTCTAGTTTATATTATGTTGTCATATCATTTAGTAATGATATAAGTTGAATGAGTTAAGAAGAAGAAGAAATGAGAAGTTGAAGAACATAAATGGGCAACTAATATAGATCAAACAATGATTAGATTGTGTTGATATAATTATTTTCTACATATGATTATGTTAAGATGGTAAAGCATGATGATGAAGATTTATCAATTTGGTAGGTTAAGTTGTTTTGGAT
The DNA here is from genome assembly GCA_027943335.1 of Chamaecyparis obtusa. NCBI lineage: Eukaryota > Viridiplantae > Streptophyta > Pinopsida > Cupressales > Cupressaceae > Chamaecyparis > Chamaecyparis obtusa. Next base: position 255,490 of record BSBK01001090.1, read on the forward strand.
ACCGAGTAGGATATGTCACTCAGTAAAGGTAAAAGGCAAAAGGAAGTAACTAGGTAAAGGCAAAGGAACCAAAGGCACCGAACAACAAGGAAAGGTTTAGGCACCGAGAGAAGTTAACCAAAATTTAAATGGAGGACACCAGTGAGGAACAAATATTCAATAAGGATTCAATTGACATTTAATGATAAGCTATGATGAGTTGAATGAAGATGATGACAAGGAGAGTTATTTACAAGAGATCTATAGACAGGAAAATTTTAAGGTGAAGATCTACAATAAGATCTAAATGACAAAAAGAGATGGAACAAGTTTCAAGAAAAGTTCAAGTTCTTAGGTGGAAAGAAAATGTGTTACCAAGATCCAAATTCAAGGTATAATGAATTGGAAGGTTAAGATTGACTAAAGGAAAACGTAATAAAGGAGATTAAGAGGAAAATATTGTCTATATAAAGAATGGATTTGTATAAACAAATGAATGGAAAATTGAAGAGTTGAAGAATCACCGATTGTTGCAGTGAAGAAGGAACATAGAGATTCTGAGTGGGGAAAGAAGGATTTGATGAAGTGTTGAAGCTAGTGTATAATGAAGAATTGAAGTGAAGATTGAAGAGTGCACAAGGATCTAATTGAGAAAAGATAGTTGCAAATCTATAGGTCAATTTATTTACTATTTCTTACTAGCATTTGTAACAGAGAAATCTCTTAACAAAGTGGACTTAATAGTCTTATTGCAAAATCCTTGAAAATGTAACACTCTAAAGAGTGTCTGAAGCCCTCTAACAAGGCCACTCCTAATAGAGTGAACATCCTAATAGATTTGAGGTAAATCCCTTAACCAGGTCACACCTAACAGTTTGCATTGTAATCTTTAACTAGATTGGCTCTTAACCAGGTGTACTTCAGAAGAGTATTTTCGTAGTGGGTGACAAGTGCCACATTGGGTTTTCCCAAAGCTGGGTTTCCACATTAAATATTGGTGTTAAATGTGATGCATGATTTGTTTGAATGATTTACTGATTATTATAGTTTATTTATTATTGTCGATAAATAGTGAAGTTTGTTTTACCAAGTTTCTACCGAGTTAATCAGAGAAAAGTATTTTAGGTATTTGGAATTAGGGATTACTAATTCACCCCCCCTCTTCATAATCCAACACTAACGCCCTTTTTATCAATTACCAAATACACTTCCTTACAGTGAATGAAACAAAATAACATACTCTCTCACTGATCAAAACATGAAATGTTAACTTCACAACATATATCCAAATGCATCTAAATATGCCTATATAGATATTTGCACAAATGTTAGGAACCGATTTAAGATTGAAATTTAGTTATTAGTTCCTACAAATACCTTTGACCGATTATGTAAAGATAGGTGCACCCAATTCGGAGGATGAGGTGTCATTAATTATTCCAAGTTTAGTTCCATCCTAGTGAGACTTTCTTCTCCATGTTCTATTCATCTGATCTCTTATCTCTTCAAAATTTACTAAGACATTTTCATTTGGTTTATCCTCAATTGGAGCTTTGGCTTGATACCTGCAATCTTTGGCTAAATGACTAACCTTGTGACAATGAAAACAAGTCATTCCAAGATTTCTCCATGATCTTCTATTATTCCATACATGCATCAAAATGTAATTTGTTGCAATGTGTCTAAATCTCCCACAAGTTGTACATGAAAATTTTTTGTATTGTAGTCCCATGGTATAGTTGAGCCTTGTTGGTTGTTTGTAGTATTTTGTCAGTTAGGTACCCATTTCACATTCTTCCTTTGTGACCTACAACCTTCAAACTTGTGACCATATCTATTGCAGTTATTACAGTAACCCTCAAATTTTAGCTTCCTTATATTGTTAGCAGTCCTTGATCTACACTCAAATTCTTTGTGACCATACTTATTGAAATTATAACAATAACCATCAAATTTAGGAATGCTCGGTGGCTTACCTCTTTTGCTCCTGCAAACATTGGTTGAATGACTCAGTTTCTCATGGTGATAACAAGTAGGCTTATTTGTCTTTTGTGGGGTAGCATTATCTCTGTTGCTTGCTTGATTTGAGGACTCTCCCTTCTTAGTAGTGTTATTTTCAGTAAATCCAAATCTAGTAGTATCTCTCGATTGTCTCTGACCTCTAAGTTGTGCATTCAATATCCTTAGTGTTTCTTCATTCCTTTTCAAAAATTCATTTACATCCTTTTCAGATTTCAGTTGTTTCTTCAAATGGTCATTCTTTGATCTCAGTCCAACAATCTCTTCAACTTTCCTTGCAATCTCCTAATTAGCACTGATTAGTTGATCTGACATATTGTAGTGATTTTGTGTCAAACTTTGTATCTCCATATCTTTCTCATTCAACCTTGCATTCATTTTCCTTCTCTCATCTTCAACCATTATTTTTGTTACTATAACTGATGGTGATGATGATGAAGACCTACCAAGATCAGAGAAATACAAGATAGTAGAAAGGTTAGATCAGTTATTATCTTGGCATTGATGTCAAGGAATTGATTTCTAGTTTACATTGTGTTGTCATATCATTTGGTTTGTGAGATAGTGTAAATGAGTTAAGAAGATGAAGAAGTGAGATGTTATGAAGTTGAAGAACTTAATTGGGTGACTGATACAGATTAAACAATGGTAAGGTTATGTTGACATAATTGTTTTCTACCTAACATATGATTATATCAAGTTGATAAAGTATGGTAATGAAGATTTTTCAAGCTGTTAAGAAAAATATTTTTGGCTACCGAGCAAGAAAAGTCACTCAGTAAAAGCAAAGAAACTAAGGATACCGAGTAGGAAAGCTTTAGGCACCGAGAAAAGTTAACCAAAATATAGAGTTATTCACCAAGTAAGGAATAGTAATAAAATACAAGGATTGGAATGGAATTTAATGATTATCTATGATGAGTTGGATGATCGTGATGACAAGGAAAGTTAGTTAGAGAAATCTACAATTGGGAAAATTCAAGGTAATGATCTATGGCTTAGATCTAAATGGTTAAAATAGAAGGAATAAGTTTCAAGAAAGTTCAAGTTACTAGGTGAAAAGTAAACGTGTTATCGAGATCTAGATTCAAGCTATAATCACTTGGATAGTTAAGATTGATCAAAGGAAAATGTAATAGAGGAGATTAAGCAGAAAAAATTGTCTATATAAAGGATGGATTTGTATGAGAAAATCACTGGCAAATTGAAGAGTTGAAGAGTCACCGACTAATGCAGTGAAGAAGGAAAAGAGAGATTCTGAGTCAAAAAGTAGGTTCTGATGAAGTGTTGAAGCCAGTGGAAAGTGAAGAATTGAAGTAAAGATAGAAGAGAACACAAAAGATCTGATTATGAAAATATAGTTGTGAATCTATAGGTTAAACCATTTATTGTTGCTTATTAGCATTTGTAACAGAGAAATCTCTTAACAAAGTAGACTTAACAGTCTTATTGTAAAATCCTTTCAAAAGGTAACATTCTAAAGAGTGTTTTAAGTGCTCTAACAAGGGCACTCCTAACAAGGTGAAGATCCTAATAGATCTTAGATAAATCCCTTGACTGGGTCACATCTAATAGTTTGTATTATAATCTTTAATCGGATTCACTCGTAATCAGACGTACTTAAGAAGAGTATTTTCTTAGTGGGTGACAATTCCCATAGTGTTTTTTCCCAAAGCTGGGTTTCCATGTTAAATATTGATGTTACATGTGATGAATGATTTATGTGATTGATTTACTAATTGTAATTTTTTTTTACTATTGTCGATAAATAGTGAATTGTGTTTAAACAAGTTAATCAAAGAAAAGTTCTCAAGGTACATAGAATCAAGGATTACTAATTTTCCCCCATCCCCCTCTCTATAATCTAACAATTGGTATCAGAGCTAAGTACTCCAAAGAGATAAGTTTGAAAGACTTGAGTAAAATATCTGAAGATGTATAGGAGAGAAGTACCTAAGTTGAACAAGGAAAGTTTCTCAACATGGAAAAGCATGATGAGAGTGTATCTATCTAAGATTGGAGAATTTGTACTGAATCTTTTGGATAATGACTACACTCCACTCCCTCCTGGACCCTTGATAGTTGATCAGATGAGAGAAAAAAGGAACACAACTTAGTAATGATTTAGATTGCTTCTTTCCTAATCAATGTTGAATTCAATGATGTTAAGGATTGTGTTAACTCAAGAGAGATGTGGGATAGGCTTACACTTATATATGGAGGAGATTAACATGTACAAAAGGATAAGGTTGATAGTCTCAAAGGAAAGTGTGATGAAATGAGGATGAAAGATGAAGAGAACATTACTCAATATAGTTTTAGAATCAAGGAAGTTGTAAGTGCCATCAGACATGCTAGTAGAACATTAACTAATGAAGAAGTAGTAAGTAAAATTCTGAGAACTCTTGCTTCTAAATATGTTATTAGAGTATCTACTATTCAAATATTGATATCCATACCAAATAATGTTGTTACTCTTCAAGCCCTAATCGGTAAGTTAATGCATTTGAGCTAAGTAATTATGATAATAGTATACTGACCATTGAAACTGCATTCAAATCATCTTTGATCATTGGAACATGAAGAAAAGATAAAGAGATTCACAGTAGTTCATATGGAAGTAAATATAATATTATTCTAACTAAAGAGAAAGAACAAGAGGAGTTAGAGGCATTGTTGGCTAAGAGACTACTAGGAAGTAAAGGAAAGTATAAAGGTAAATTACCTTTGAAATATTTTAACTACAATAAGATTGGTCACATTGCATCTAGATATCTTGACAATGACAGGAATGATAAGAATGACAAAAGGGACAACCAACACCAAATATTTAGAGACTAAAAGGGAAAAGGTAAGAAGTCTTTCTACCTAGCTGAGGAAGGTGTAACTGATGATGAATTTGATGATACTGAAGAAGGATATTATTATGTCTATGTTGTTGTAAAGGAAGAGTCTGATGAAGAAAAACATAAAGATAAAAAAGCACTTATTTCTCATGTAAGTAAAGTTGACCCATGGATTATTGATAGTGGATGTTCACATCATATTACTGGTGACATTGATAAGTTTGGAAATATAGAAGAGTATGATGGAGGATTTTTCAGATTTGGCAATGATGCTCCATGTCATGTGAAAGGAAAATGATCTATTGTATTGAATTAGAAGATGAAATGTAATGATTGATATTGGGTTAAAGGTTTAAACTATAATCTATTGAGTGTTGCACAATTGAACAATACTAGCCAACGACTGGAATATCAAAATAGAAAGGTGAATATTTATGGTACTGGTGGAGATCTAATTGGAACTGGTGAATAATCAAAAGGTAAACTTTTTGATACTACTGAGAGTTTCTTATTTATTAAAGTTGAATATGTATGGTTATTGCATAAAAGACTTTGTCATGGAAACTTTGATAACATGATTAAGGTGAGCAAAAAGAATAGAATCAGAGGTCTACCAAAATTAAGAAAACTTGATAAAGTGATGTGTAAAGAATGTCAGATTGGTAAGATGACCAAATCAAGTTTCTCAAGTAAATCTTACTCTACCAATGGTATTTTAGAATAATTTCATATTGATTTTTGTGGTCCTATGAGAGTTCAAAGTTATTATGGATATCAATATTTCATTTTTTTTGGTGATGACTATTCAAGAATGATGTATGTTATGTTTCTAAAAGAGAAATATGATGCATTCCAAATGTTCAAGTGGTATAAATCTAGATTTGAAAAGGAAACAGGTAAACAACTGAAATGTTTAAGATCAAATAGAGGGGTGAATTTATCTCTGATGAATTGAGTGTCTTCTACAATGAAAATAGAATCAAAAGACAAGCATCTGCACTAAGGACTCCATTAAAAAATGGTATAGCTAAGAGAAGGAATAAATCTATATTTAACTATGCTAGAACACTATTGATTGACAAATAAGTTGCAAAAATATTCTGTAGAGAAGCTATAAGCACTGATGTCTACACACTCAACTAAGTACAGTTGAAGAAAGGAACAAACAAGACCCCTTATGAACTCTGGTATGAGCATACACTGAATGTAAGTTACTTTAAAATCTTTGGAAGTAGGCGTTACATACTGAAAGATGTTATAAATGGAAAGTTTGACTCTAAAGGAGATGAAGGTATATTCCTAGGTTATTCATCAAAGAGTAAAGCATATAAATTTTTTATCAAGGCTACTAACAAAATTGTTGAAAGTGCAAATGTGAGGATTGATGAATTCCCAGAAAGAAATGAAGAAGATAACAAAAAAGAACCTGAGAATTAAAAAAGATTTGTTTATGTACAGGAAGGTAATTCGGTTGGTGCAAACCAAGGGGAAAAATGAGCCTCCACCAAGAGATGAAAACATTGATGAACATATCGAGCCTATATTAGAAAAATATGTGAGAAGACATCACTCGCCGAGTAAGATAATTGGAGACAAGAATGCATGATCCATGACAAGAAGTAATTTAAAGTATAACACATGTTTGATTTCTAAATTTGAGCCAAGATTAGTGAAGGATACACTGGGAAATGAAGACTGGATTAATGAAATGAAAGAGGAAATTGATCAGATTGAAAAGAACAACACTTGGTCACTGGTACCGAGACCTTAGGATAAGAATTTGATTGGAAAAAAGTGGATTTTATAGAATAAACTCAATGAGAAAGGAGATGTGATCAAAAACATAGAAAGATTAGTCTGCAAAGGGTATGCATAAGAAGAAGGTATTGACTACGGTCATAAATTTTCCCCTATTGCTAGATTAGAGGGTGTAAGGATATTACTTGCATATGTTTCTTATAAAGGCATAAAATTTTATTAGATGGATGTTAAGTCTACATTTTTAAATATAATTCTTGAAGAAGAAGTGTACATTGAATAACTTGAAGGATATATTCAAAATTATGACAAGAATATGATTTGCAAACTACACAAGGCACTCTATGGATTGAAGCAAGCACCCCGAGCATGGTATGAAGATTAAACTCTTATTTAGTTAAGATTGAATTTCAAAGGACAAGTGATAAAAAAAAATTATATTTGAAATGTGATAGTACAGATAAGATTTTGATTACTAAGATATTTGTTGATGATATTATATTTGGTGGAAATGAGATAATATCTAAATCATTTTCTAAGGAAATGAGAAAGGAATTTGAGATGTCTATGATTGGAGAGATTAAATTCTTTATTGGACTTCAAATTTAACAAGTAAAGGATGTGATCTACATAACACAATCTAAGTATATCAAGGAGATCCTAAAGACATTCAATATGGAAGAATCTAAACAAGTTGGAATACCGATGGCTACTAGTTGTAAATTGTCAAAGGAAGATGACACAAAGGAAGTAAATGAGACACTTTACTGATCCATGATTGGTAAACTACAATATTTTGTTCATAGCCAACCAGATATTGCACATTCAGTTGGTATAGTTGCAAGTTTTTCTGCCAACCCAAAGGAGACACATATGTCTGCAGTAAAAAGAACATTTAGATATCTAAAAGGGACTGAAGATTTTGGTCTATTATACACAAAAGGAGGAGATTTTGATCTCAAGGTGTATACTGATGCTGATTGGGCTAGAAATATTCATGACAAAAAAAGTACAAGTGGTGGATCTTTCTTTTTGGGAAAAAGGTTAGTGACATTGTTAAGCAAGAAACAAAGTTGTATTTCACAATCTATTATTGAAGCTGAGTATGTTGCTTCAGCTATGAATTGTTCTAATATTGTGTGGATCAAAAAATTACTTGAAGGTATGCAAGAAGAGATTACTGATCTAGTTACAATTTATTGTGATAATGCAAGTGTTATTAATATATCAAAGAATCTGGTGATGCATTCAAAGACAAATCATATATCTATCAAGTATCACTACTTAAAGGAGAAAGTACAAGATAAGAATGTGATATTGGAGTATGTGAATTCTAAAGAAAAGATAGCTGATATATTTACCAAACCGCTATCTAAGGAGTATCTCTGAGGTAAGTTAGGTAGTCTTCCCCTATCCAATATTCATTAAGGCATGATGCATGCTACATCAATTCCAGTATTAATTAGAATATCTATTTTGTGATTTGATGCTAGTGTTCACTCTTTAGGTAAATCCTAAAGTTGTGAAAAGAAGTTTATGACTGCAATGAGAGATCAATATAATTACGGTATAATTTATTGCCTGAGAAAATTTTTCAGGAGTATGTGTCTTTGGCATAGTTGTCAAAGAGGGAGAATAAATAATTGATGAATAATGTAGAGGGAGAATATCAATGATGATTATAGAAAGAGAATATTGTTGATGCACTTATGTTTCATAGAGAGAGATAAAATTGATAAACATCTTGTAAAGAGAGAATCAAGACAGTCAAGGGAGAATCAAGAATCAAGAAGATCAGAAAAAGAAGTTGTCAAAGAGGGATAGTAAAGAAGAATATAGATATAGAAAAGAAGAAGATTGTTAGTGATAGAGGAACAGTGAAAGAGGGAGAATATGAATAGAGAAGATAAATCTTTGATGGAGTATGAGAATGACAATGAATTGTTACCATCATCAATTGAACAATGAAGATTGTTATTATTTCCATCAATGCCAAAGAGGGAGATTGTTAATATAATTGATGGTGTTGATGATGAAGACCGACCAAGATTAGAGGAATACAAGATAGTAGAAAGGTGAGATCAGTTATTTTCTTGGCATTGATGTCAAGCAATTGATTTTTGGTTTATATTATGTTGTCATATCATTCAATTTATGAGATAGTGTGAATGAGTTAAGAAGATGAAGAAGTGAGATGTTATGAAGTTGAAGAACTTAATTGGGTGACTGATACAGATCATACAATGGTAAGGTTGTGTTGATATAATTTTTTTCTACCTAACTTATGATTATATAAAGTTGGTAAAGTGTGGTGATGAATATTTTTCAAGTCAGTAAGCAAAAGAGTTTTGGCTACCGAGAAGGAAAAGTCACTCGATAAATGAAAAGGAACTAAGGAGATTGAGCAAGAAATTTTTAGGCACCAGGAAAAGTTAACTAAAATACAAAGTTATCCACTGAGCAAGGAACAATAATTAAATACAAGGATTGGAATGACATTTAATGGTTAGCTATGATGAGATGGATTATCATGATGGCAAGTCAAGTTAGTTAGAGAGATCTACGATCAGGAAAATTCAAGGTGGTGATCTATGGATTAGATCTAAATAATTAAAATAGAAGGAACAAGTTTCAAGAAAGTTCAAGTTCCTAGGTGAAAATAAAATGTGTTACCAAGATCTAGGTTCAGGGTATAATGAATTGGATGGTTAAGATTGATCAAAGGAAAATGTAACAAAAGAGATTAAGTGGAAAAAAAATTATATATAAAGGATGGATTTGTATGAGCAAACCGCTGGCAAATTGAAGAGTTGAAGAGTCACTGACTGATGTAGTGAAGAAAGAACAAAGATATTTTGAGTCTAAAAGAAGGATCTGATGAAGTGTTGAAGCCAATGGAAAGTGAAGAATTGAAGTAAATATAGAAGAGCACACAAAGGATCTAGTTATGCAAAGATAGTTGTGAATCTACAGGTCAACCCATTTATTGTTGCCTATTAGCATTTGTAACAAATAAATATGTTAACCAAGTATACTTAAAAATATTATTGTAAAATCCTTTCAAAATGTAATATTTTAAAGAGTGTTTGAAGTCCTCTAACAAGGCCACTCCTAACAAGGTGAAGATCTTAACAGATATGAGGTAAATCCCTTGATCGAGTCACACCTAATAGTGTGTTCTATAATCTTTAACCATATTGTCTCTTACTCAAACGTATTTAAGAAGAGCATTTTCTTAGTGGGTGACAATTACCACAGTTGTTTTTCCCAAAGTTGGGTTTCCATGTTAAATACTTGTGTTACATGTGATGAATGATTTAAGTGATTGATTTACTAATTGTTAAAGTTTATTTACTATTGTCATTAAATAATGAATTGTGTTTAACCGAATTAATCAAAGAAAAGTTTTCAAGGTACAAAGAATCATGGATTACTGATTCAACCCCCCCTCTTCATAATCCAACATCTTTTATCATCTTCAACTTTTCTATTTTGTTCCAGGACTTCACACATTCTTACCGATTGAACTTTGTGTTCTCTTTACAATGCTTTTACCTAGTTAGTTAGGTTTTTGTTCTTTTCAATCAATTCTATTATGGAAACTTCAGATTCGTCAGACAAAATTCTCTCTGATTGTTCTTCAAGTTCTTCAACCTGATCTTGTGTATCTTTCAATTGATGGGCTAGCTCCTTTCTCTTGTTAAGTGAATGCTTAATTTTCCTCCTTAGTTCATCAATCTGGTCATTTTCAATCCTCAATTCCAGGTCCATGTTACCAATAACCTTCGCATGTACCTATAGATTTCCATTTCTCCATATCTTTATTCTCAAGTGGCTAAACTTTTGAGAAGAGACTCGTCTCTGATAGAAATTATAGGATTAATTATGGAAACATAAGTACTAAGAGGGGAGGGGTGAATTAGTATTTCAAAAACTTTTATCTATTTTTCTAACCATTCACCGAATCAAAAACTTTGCATACAATAACATAAAACATGTAAATCAAAATCCTGAAACAAAACTCATAACACCATGATTTTTGGTCTCACATAAATTCTTGGTCAGAGGAAAAAAATTGTGGTGGGGATGACACCCACAACACTTCTCTACTGCAATAAAAAATTTTCTCGGTTAGAGCTACAAAATTAGCTATTCTTGATATCTTACCATGTTAAGAGTATTTACCCTCCTAAGAGTATAAAGACTTAGTCAGTCTACCTTGCTAAAGGATTTTAAAACTCTAATCTAAGAGATGTACCTTGTTAAAGGATTTACAATTTAAGACCTATTAGGGCCTACTCAGTTAAGAGATTTTACAATTATGATTATGCTATAATCAGTAACAAAAACTATTTATAATACTTGCATCAACATATGCTTATCAAACTCAATATGCTCAATGTCAATTTACCTCATACTATATTCCACTCACAATTCCACTTTTGTACTCGATAGCTTCAACTCTGAATCACATTCATACTCTGCTCTAACTACTTTTTTACTCAGTGGATTCTCTGCTCATCATCTTCACACTTATCTCTAACTAATCATCACCTACCCTCTCTCTCTCTCTCTCTCTCTCTCTCTCATGATGTGATCTTCATATTCTGATCCATTTATACTCGATCTAGAAGCGGTGGAAATGTTCTAGAATATTCTCCTTAAATGGTGCTACCAATGGTTGCATCTCCAATGCATATATTACATTTAATTTTCATTGGTGGATCTTACCTTGTAATCATGCAAAATCATCATGTTTAAATCTCCAATGTATTACCAAACAATCTCCTTGAGATCTATAAAACATTTTATGCTTGGTGCCTAGATTCAATGTATCTTCTATGTCATCATATGCTACTTAGTAATACATCTTGTTCTTCTTGGTAACATGTATTCTCTCAGCTTGGTAATTGTTGTAACGTGGTTACTACTCGTTGCTCAGTACATACCTTATCTTGCTCAGTGTCTATTCCTTATTCCCTTTACTAAAATTATCTCTTCCTTTACCAACTTGACTATCCTTCATTACTGAATAAATTTGACAATCAATATGACTTTAACTGCTTAGGATTAAATTTGGAAAAAAATTGAAATCTAATTTTTCAAATTTTACTATGTTTTAGTAAACTACATTTTTGAGGGTCTTCGATGCATTTATGGGTGTTCCTACTTCCAAAATTTGGTTCTAGATAATTTGAATACCTTTCCAACACATCAAATGGTTCACAAATTGGAGCTAGGACTAGAAAGTTATGCCTTCTCCAAGTGGACCTAATTTTTATATATAGTTTTTTTTATAATTTTTTATAGTTTGAATAGTTTATTTGTAATAAATATTATGATGGCTCTTCATTTCATTTCCAAGGGATTTTTATGACCCTTGGGATCCATCAGTTTTGTATAAACTCAAATATTTGAATAGAATGGATCAGTTTTTGGTTTGCAATTTTGTTGTTCTCCATTTTCATGTTGAATTCTACAATACTGTAGGTATCACACTAGGTATTGTAATCTAGTTTTCATAAATCAGATCAGTGGTATCAGAGCAGGAATGCTCCTTTATGCCTATTTACACAAGGTCTTCCTACCAAAGATTAGGATTGGATACACAAGATTTGTCAAAATACCCACCTTTGAGACGCACACGATCGAAGATTTCAAATGATGATGTTAAGAAGTTGGTCGAAGAAGCTTTAAATAAGAAATGAGAGGAGATGATGAGTCAATTTTCATGCCTCCTATAGAATCAAAAACCCTCTGAATCAAAAACATCATTTCGTGGAAATACCCCTTTCAAAGTGCAGGTCAATTTCGACATCCCGAATTTTGAAGGAAAGGTCGATTCTGAAGCTATTGATAACTGGTTATCAAAGTTGGATAGATACTTTTCTATAAATAATTTCTCAGATGTAGAAAAGATAACATTTTCTCTCCTCAAATCTGAAACCCATGTGAAATTAGCATGGGAAACCAAAGTCGTAAATAAAGAATGAGAATCATTTGTTGAAGATGGTTTTGAAATTTCTCTTGATAAGAAGCCCACATGGGGAGAATTTGTGGAGTACATAAAAGAAGCTTACCTTCCAGAGGATGTATATGAACAAAAATACATAGAGTGGTAGCTTCTTTGACAAAAGAGGGATCAGTCTATGCAAGATTACACCAATACATTCCATTCACTTTCAACAAAACTCAGTATTAATGATTCAGAGAAGCTTTGAATTTTGAAATATCAGAGTGGAATTCACGGGTATATTCAAATAGAGATGGAATTTTTGAATATTGATACATTGGCAACTGCCTATAAATATGCTACAAAAATTGAAGATAAATTCAAGCAGAAAGGGAAGAGGGACTACTTTGCAAACAAGCCAAGGGTTGAAGGTGGCAATAAATTTATAGGAAAATAGGTGACCAAGGAACCTCATTCAAATTCACCCAAGAACACATGGTGGTCTACTAAAAAGACACAAACAGGCATAGGCATGTGGTGTGAGATGCATAAGTCCCCAACCCATAACACAAAGGATTGTCGAAGCATTAAAAATTTGATGACATAAATATGAGGAGAGGAAGCTGAACCTGAATCGTCACTAGTAAATAATTCTAAGAAAGAGGAGAATGATTCCATCATAGAAGAAAACCCATATGTCATAGTTGGAACTGCTAAAGTATTGCCCCGTGAAGATGAAGAGAGACTTTTTCATTCACAGATGTAGATTGATGGAAAGCCTCTACATTTTATTGTTGACAGTGGGAGTCAAAAGAATTTGATCTCTAGGGAGACAGTCAAAAGATTAAATTTGAAAGTGACAAGACACCCACAACCATACTCTATGGGATGGGTAAATGAGGGACAAGATATTCAAATAAATCAATAGTGTCATTTTCCATATTCAATCAAGCCTTTCAAGGATGAAGTGATATGTGATGTAGCACCATTGGATGTATGCGATGTCTTGCTGGGGCAGCCATACATGTATCAAAGGCATGGGGTGTATGAGTCCAGGCCACGTAGTGTTACAATCAAGCTTGGTGGGAAGAGGTATCGAATACTAGAGGTATGCCCAACAAAAACTGCTTCTTTAATTAGTGATAAACAATGTAAACGCTTGATTGCTCAAACTAGAGCTTTTGTTCTACTCATGATTCACCTTGAATAAACAAATTCAGTTGTTCTTAATACACATACTAAGGTAACAGATAATCAACAAAATCAGATGGATAAAATTTTGAAAGAATATCATAGTGTGTTTAAACCACCAGTGGGAGTACCAACACACTGTCAAGTCAAGCACTCTATTAATTTAATCCCAGGCACACCGCTACCATATGAGCCAATATATAGGAGGTCAGTTTTGGAAAATGATGAGATTAAGAGACAAATTTAGAAGTTGATTCAGAAAGGGTCCACATTCATCCAAGTGCTTCACCTTGTGGAAGTCCAATTGTCCTTGCTAAAAAGAAAGATGGGACATGGAGGCTTTGTATTGATTATAGAGCATTAAACAAAATCTCTGTTAAAAATAGATATCCAATCCCTCGAATTGATGATTTGTTGGACCAACTTAGGGGGGCTAATTTCTTTACAAAAATTGACTTGAAGTCTAGATACCACCAAGTACCAATTGATCCAGTAGATGTGTGGAAGACTGCATTTAAATCTAAGGAAGGTTTGTTTGAATGGTTGGTCATGCCTTTTGGCCTAAGAAATGCCCTAGCCACATTTATGAGATTGATGAATGATGTGCTTAGACCATTCATTGATTCTTTTGTAGTTGTTTATTTGGATGACATACTCATCTTTAGCAGAACTTGGTCTGAGCATTTGCAGCAAGTTGAACAAGTTCTTTCAACTTTGCAAAAACACAAACTTTATGCCAACATTGAGAAGTGTTCTTTTGGTATGCAAAGTATTCAATACTTAGGGTATATCATTGATACTAAGGGTGTTCATGTTGATTCAGTGATTCAAATAATCTGAGATTGGCCATCCCCTAAAAATTTCATAGAGCTTCGCAACTTCTTGGGCTTAGCCAACTTCTATCACAAATTTGTGTTTAGTTTCTCACACATATCATGGCCTCTAAATCAATCACTAAGGGGTGGAGCACAAGCAAAATTTCAGTGGACAAAGGCAAAGCAACAAGAATTTGAGGAGTTAAAGAAAAGACTATGTTCAGCACCAGTATTGGTCCTTCTAGATCTACACCAAGCATTTGAGATAGAAACAGATGCATCTAATTATGCTCTTGGTGTGGTACTCACACAACATGGGCATCTTGTTGCCTATCACAGTGAAATTTTTTTTGATACAGTACGTAGGTATCCCACCTATGATAAGGAGTTGTATGCCATTGTTCAAGCCTGCAAACAATGGAAATACTATATACTGGGAAAGGAAACTATTATACATACAGACCATAAACCACTTCAATTCTTACAAACACAAGGGAAGCTACAAAATGATAGACATCAACGGTGGTCAGCCTATCTACAACAATTTCACCTCAACATTTGTCATAAAAAAGGAAGCAATAACAGGGTGGTAGATTGTTTGAGTAGGCCTCCAATTGCAAGTTTGACAATAGTGTTGGATTCATGTGGTCATCAATCATCAACTTGGAAACAACTATATGGTACTAACCCTAATTTTGCTAACATCTATGGTAATTTGGTAGAAGGAAAGTATGTCCCTGATTTTCACTTGCATGATGGGTTTCTTTGCCATAACGGTCAAATATGTGTACCCACTGAGGAATGGAAGAAAATGATATGGGAAGCTCACTATAGTCATGTTGCAGGACATTTTGTTATTGGTAAGACTAATGCTATCCTTCAAAAGTATTTCTATTGGCCAAAAATGAAGCAGGATATCATTTCACATATACAAGCTTGTGCAGCCTATGCAATTGCAAAGCCAGCAAACCGTAAGTTGGGTCTATACTTACCATTATCTATTCCTGATAAGCCATGGTAGTCTGTTTCAATGGATTTTATGTCTGGACTTCCAACTACTAGGTGAGGGCATGATTGTGTATATGTTGTGGTAGATAGGTTTTCTAAAATGGCTATCATGGTGGCATGTAAAAAGATGATTTATACAGAAGATAATTCCAAGCTATTTTTTGAACATGTTTGGGTTCATTTTGGTTTGCCAAAAACCATTATTTCTGATAGGGAGAGCAGGTTCATCAACAAATTTTGGTCTGCACTATGGGCTAAAATGGACACCAAGTTGAAAAAGTCCACAGCATTCCATCCCCAAATAGATGGGTAGACAAAAGTGGTGAATCGAATGATTATTCATATTTTATGAATGTATCATTCCAAACATCCTCACACATGGGATGAAAGCTTACCCTATGTGCAACACAGCTACAACTGTGCACTCCATAGTACTACAGGGCATAGTCCATTTGAGGTTTCTCTTGGGTACCAACCATTGGCACCTATGGATGTATCAATACCATATCTACAATCTAATAGTCCATTGAATGGTGACAAGGAGGTAGATAAAGTAGAACAATTCATTGATAACATTAGACACCTCCAACAACAAGTTCATGAGATCTTGGAGCAGAGTAATTAGAAGTATAAGGAAAGGCATGATAAACATAGAACTCCTCATAAGTTTTAGATCGGTGACAAGGTATGGTTACATCTTCAAAAAGAGCACTTGCACAGACCAAATAGGAAGCTTCATCCTCTTCATTATGGTCCATATACTATTATGAAACAAGTTGGTGAGAATGCTTTTGAACTTAATTTGCCATCATTTTTGGGATTGCATCTAGTTTTCAATGTAGAATTGTTGAGACCCTATTTTCCTCCTTTGTTGGATATTTCCCAAGCTACAGAGTTAAATCAATTTGCTACTATTCCAGTCCAGTGTGACCATGTTACTGAAGTCATTTTAAAGACTTTGAGAAATCAAAACATTCCTCTGTATCGGGTGGTTCGAGCTGGCCAGCATTCTCATCAAGGAAAGTGGTTTACTAAGGAAAAAATTGAAGAATAATTTCCTCATCTATTGCAAAAAATTAGTGCAATGGGTTCCATTGCCTCTCAAGGGGGGAGGAATGCTCAAGATTAAATTTGGAAAAAAACTGAAATCTAATTTTTCAAATTTTACTATGTTTTAGTAAACTACATTTTTTAGGGTCTTCGGTGCATTTATGGGCTTGGATGATGTGTGGAAGTAGTAGTAGTAATGGAAAGTTCCTACTTCTTAAATTTGGTTCTAGATAATTTGAATACCTTTCCAACGCATCAAACGGTTTGTAAATTGGAGCTAGGACTAGAAAGTTATGCCTTCTCCAAGTGGACCTAATTTTTATATATAGTTTTTTGATAATTTTTTATAGTTTGAATAGTTTATTTGTAATAAATATTATGATGGCTCTTCATTTCATTTCCAAGGGATTTTGATGACCCTTGGGATCCATCAAACTTGTATAAACTCAAATATTCAAATAGAATGGATCAGTTTTTGGTTTGCAATTTTGTTGTTCTCCATTTTCATGTTGAATTCTACAATACTACAAGTATCACACCAAGTATTGTAATCTAGTTTTCATAAATCAGATCAGTAACACAACTAATGACAAAAAAATAACTCTTTTGGGAGTATTAGCTATCATGGCTGTGCTCCAAATTCTTCCTGAGAGTGACATCAATTTTATCCACCTTCTAGTTTAGATTATCCATCTTCTCTTCCAACATCTCTCTAACCTTGCCATCACCAACCTGTTCTCATCAAAGGTCCAAAAATAAAAGGAGTGATCAGAAGAAGGGGCATGTTAGGGCTCTTTGGACACACCATTGATTGCATCTCTTCCACTTTAGTGGAGAGGGCACAATATTTCAAGTTTATACTTTTTATCTCATGGAAGGATCACCTCATCACCCTAAAATTGTACAAGGATTTGGCCTTATCATTTTTCATAACCCCAAGATTGACCTGCCTTTTGTCTTCAAAATCATCAAACCATAATTTCATAGAAGAATCTCTCACATTTCCCTTCTTGTGGGGTAAAGGATTAGCCTCCTTAGAAATGTACTTAGACTCTTTATAAATAGACAATGAGATGGGCACATCATGATCAATAGAGCTCTCATATTCCACTAAAATTGGGACTTTTCCCTTACCCACCTTATCTTTGTCCACTCTTCTAGCTTCATAACTGGGGGACCCTTTCACTATATTGGCATTTTTTCCATCTTTTCTTTTCATAGAGCACATAATAGCCATACCCTCAGTAGTAGGACTTCCTTTTCTGGATTCCTCAATAACCTTTTTAGTTGCAATCTTTTTCTTAGAGGTAAAAGGGCTAACAAACTCTTCCTTGTCCTCTTCCATTTCCATCATTTCTTCCTCCAGGAGATTCCTGGCTTTGGATGGGCCAACCTTCTTATTGGCCTAATTTTTCTTTCTATCCAAAGGAGTAGGGTAAATATACTCATCTTCTTCCTCCTCCATATCCATCCCCTTATCGACCTCTAATTTCCTAGCCTTAGGGGTTACAACCATCATTTTCTTAGGGATAATTTTAGTTTTTTTAGCCTGGGGGGGGGGCGGATTTTCATCGTCATCCTCCTTAGTTTCCCATCCCCTCACAAAAATTTCAGAATTATTCTTCTCTACCTCCTCAACAACAATAATATCCTTTGGGGAAAATAAAAATTCTATCCCAACAATGCTAAAAATTTAACAAAATAAGCCCTTCATGAAGAACTGGATGTTTAGGGTTCTTCCTATGCTCCTTTATGTTGGAACTAATGGAAGAGAGTAAATAACATGTAAAATAAATCAAATCCCTATATCTAAAATTATTTAAAATCACAAAATGGCAACAATGAACCCTAGTATATCTATCATCTATTGTAAAATACTCCATTATTGGCTTCAACACTTTACACCATAGGGGTTTAATTTTCTCAGGATCATAGTAAGTATTATCACCTTTCACTAGAAAGTCCTTCTCTTCTGATGTCATGGGGAATTTTTTCACTGCATTATCAAAAACCTTCTTATTCTTAAAAAAATTCATACCTTACATGGAAAGGCTAGTGACATTAGATATGAACTTCTCATCGATCGTGAACTCTTTGTCAAATAGTTTAATGGTGTCATTGTTCCACTCCTAAGAAAAAGTCTTGGTGATCTTTCTATCAAAGTCATGTAGCTTCTCCAGATATGGAGTCACCTAACCTTTTCTTATCCTATACAATATTTTTTCATTGTTCTTCTAGTCCTCATAGGTAGTAGGTTCAACGTGTTTAAGATCTGCACCCATCTTCCAAGTAGTAGAGCCTAACACAATCAAAGGAAAATTTTAAATGTTGATTATGGAAATGGAAACAAGTTACAACACCCCACAAATCACCCACAAAACATGTGAGGCATAATTCATCATAATGGTACTCTGCCCCATATAACAAACTCCACTCTTCACACTGATTCCAAAGTAACTATGTGTCACTTCCATCATTAATAGAAATAATTCCAACTTTTCCATTAATCTAATCATATCTAAGGAGAGAAATAATATCTTTATTCAATTTTTTTCTCCTTCCCATGTCTTTATTGCTTGGAGATGAACACCAATGTTGGCAAGTACATCCACCACCTTATTAGTCTCACAGTAAGAGTGAACAATATGACATTTATCAAAAGATGGATGATAGAAATGGAATCCCTAATTATATGATTGATAGACCATGAATTTTTATGTTCCCCTTTCAAAAACTCAATAACATTGTTGGAATCACCTTCTATCCGAACATTTCTAAAATTAAGACGTCTAACAATGTTTAAGGTTTGGAAGACGTCATGGCCTCTACAAAGTGGTTGTTATGAACTCCCAAGGGAAGCACCAACGCAATAAGACAATTTATTTTTTCATCTCTTACCACTCCCCCACACTTAGCCAGCGCAAGATTCCATGTAGTTTCTCCATCAAAGTTAATTTTAATCCAACCACATAGAGGAGAAGCTCAAACCAAACCATCCATGTTCTTCTTGACTTTTCCAAGTGAAGAAGAGATATCAATAATTAGATTCCAATATTTCACTAATCTAATATCATTAACCTTACAATAGATACTAGGGTTATTATTTAATTTATTCTAAAGAAGATTAATGTTTTCATCCACTGCCTTAAGGACTCTCTCAGTAACCACTTGAGGAGGAGAAGCTAATTCTCTGAAAATCATGTTGTTACATTCTTTCCAAAGACTCCAAATCATGTGGGGAGAACAGATGGACCAAAGAGCCTTTATCACATGGTTTGAAGAAGGGAAATGCCACTACAGAAAGAAGACATGAAAAGACCTAGGAAAAACCTAGTAGATATTCCACTTTTGAATGATCCTGGACCAAAATTTCCTGGAGAAAGAACAATGGAATATCAGAAGGTGGGGTGGAAATTTCTTAGCCTCCAAGCATAAGTAGCACCTATTGGGAAATTAAAATCCTCTTTTTCAATGATTGTCAATAGTGAGAACTTTATTCTAAAGGAAAATCTAGTAAAAAATATTGATTTTAGGAATAAGGAACTTCAACCAGAAGGGGGAGGGATATTGAGATCCATAAAGGAAAGTGGAAACATAAGACACCAAGAATTTTCCACTAGGAGTACCAGACCAAATAGGAAATTCCTCAACACCTTCCTTGATATCACAAGCATTGAGAAAAAACTTGAATTAGAGACATAGCACTATTAATAGTTGTCAATTGTATCCATTTCTGATGCTACCAATAACCATTCACCATAGTGCCAAAGGAGGCCTTACATTTATCAATGAAGGGAGTAAAGGTAGGGAAATTTCTTAAAGGTTGATCAAGTAACGACATGTCCTCCTAGAATTGAATTCTTCTACCATTCCCCATATTCCATCTCATTCCAAGGGCAACAATTTTCTTATCCTTTTGAATGTTGTTCTAGAGGAAGGATCTATTGACAACAATAGAAGAGTTTATAAATTCATCCAAAGAGGAATTATTAAAATAAGTACTTACTTCTCCAAAGATGGTTTCATTCCCTAGCATCTCCAAAGATTATCCAAATCTGTTTAGTAAGAAAGTCCTTGTTAAAATATTTAATACTTCTTATTACAAGTCCTCCTAGCTTCTTAGGTTTGCAAACATTGTCCCATGCAAGGAGAGGCAGATGATTTTTCTCTTTCACCCTCGACCAAAGGAAGCACTTTTGAATCCTCTTAATAATGTCAGAAAACTTCAAAGGCACTTTGAAGAGTCTTAGAGAAAACATCAGAAATTTTGGAGAGAAGCTTTCAAAAGCTAGACTTTTCCAGCCTGACTCAATAGAGTTCCCTTTCATCTAGCAAGTTTTTTATTAAATTTTTCAATCAGTGAATTCTATAAAGTATCATGGGGTTTCAATGCAAGCAGAAGGCCCAAATAAGAAGAATGAAGATCAACAATCACACACCCCAAAATGTTAGAGATCTTTATTTGTCTCTCTTCAGGAGTATTGATGAATTAAAGAGAGATTTTGTTCCAATTTATGAGCTATCTTGTGGCCATGTTGTAGGTGTTAAGAGTCTCTTTCATCTTTCTAGCTTCTCTCACTGTGGAGGCTTCCATCATAATAGCATCATCAATAAATTATTGATAAGAAAAAGTAATATTAGAGGAGGAAGGCCTTAAGCCCTAGATCTCACCATCATGGACCAACTTCTACACATATATACCAAGACTTTCAGCCATAATTGCAAACAAAAGAGGAGAAATAGGATCCCCCTACCTTAGGCCTCTAGAATGTTTGAAAAAGTGAGAAAGAGAACCATTAATAATAATGGTCGAAGAGGAATTAGAGATGAGTTGCATGATAAGTTGTATAACCCTCTCACCAAATCCAAACGCCTAGAGAATTCTACACAAAGAAGACTAGTCCACACGATCATAGGCTTTAGATAGATCCATCTTCATAAAGAACCCCTATTTATTTGAGCTCTCCAAAGAGTGAATATTTTCATGGACTATGATAATAGAGTTCATAATTTGTCTCCCCGAGATAAAACCATTTTGTTGAGGAGAGATAATAGAAGGTAACAAGGTAAGAATCCTAGCAGTTAAGACCTTAGAGAAGATTTTATATAAAGAGTTGCACACACTAATAGGTTGAGAGATGTCCATGGTATCAACTCATGGCTTTTTTGGAATGAGCACAAGGAAAGTTGAGTTTATCTCCTTTAGCAAAGTTCATGAACTGAAGAATTTCTTAATAATGTTTGTTACATCCTTCTCCATAATATGCCAACAATCCTGAAAGAAAAACATTGCAAACCCATCACGGTCAGGTGATTTCTCTCCTTGAAATGAAAAGACAACATCCTATTAGATTACAAAGAGGGTGGGTGAATCATTAATCCCTGATCACAAATACCTTAAAAACTTTTCTTTGATTAACTCGGTAGAAACATAATTCACTATTTACCGATAATAGTCAATAAACTATAACAATCATTAAATCATTCATACAAATCATTCACAGCATGTAAGACCAATATTTAATGTGGAAACCCATACCCAGTTAAGAGCCAATCAGGTTAAAGATTACAATACACACTATTAGGTGTAACCCGATCAAGGGATTTACCTCAGATTTGTTAAGATCTTCACCTTTTTAGGAGTGGGCTTGTTAGAGAGCTTTAAATACTCTTTAGAATGTCACCTTTTTCAAGTATTTTACAATAAGACTATTAGGTCTACTATGTTAAGAGATTTCTTGGTTACAAATGTTAATAAAAAATAATAATAAAATTGACATGTATATTTACAACTATCTTTTCTTAATCAGATCCTTTATTCGCTCTTCTATCTTCACTTTAATTCTTCATTATCCACTGGCATCAACACTTCATCAAATCCTTCCTTTCCCACTTAGAATCTATCTATTCCTTCTTCTCTACAATAGTTGGTAACCCTTCAACTATTCAGTTTGACAACTATTTGTCCATACAAGATCATCCTTTATATAGACAACTTTTGCCTCTTAATCTCCTCTATTACAATTTCCCTTAATCATTCTTAACCATCCAATTAATTATACCTTGAATATGGATCTCAGTAACATGTTTTCTTTTCACCTAGGAACTTGAAATTTTCTATAAACTTGTTCCCTCTCTTTTTGCTGCTTAGATCTTGTTGTAGATCTTCACCTTGAATTTTCCTGTCTATAGATCTCTTTTAACTAACTTTTTTCCATCTTGATCATCCAACTCGTCATATAAGCTAATCATTAAATGTAGATTCAATACTTATTTAATATACTTTCCTTGCTCAATGTTCTTCAATAGAATTTTGGTTACATTGCTCGGTGCCTTGAGTTCCTTTCACTTTACCTAGTAACCTTTTCTTTTACCTTTACCTTACCGAGTGGCATATCCTTCTCGGTACCCAAAACAACTTAACTTACCGAATTGTCAAATCTTCATCACCATGCTTTACCAACTTAATATAATCATATTTTAGGTAGAAAATAATTATATCAACATAATCTAATCATTGTCTGATCTGTATCAGTTTCCCAATTAATTTCTACAACTTCTCATTTCTTCTTCTCCTTAACTCATTCAACTTATATCATTACCGAATGATATGGCAACATAATATAAACCAAAAATCAATTTCTTAACATCAATGACTAGAAAACAACTGATCTAACCTTTCTACTATCATGTATTCCTCTTATCTTGGTTGGTCTTCATCATTAGCTCCATTGAATAATCAACCTTCAATATTATTATCAGTTATGGTAGCAATCTCCCTCTTTGGAATTGATGGAAACACTAACAAATGCAATGTTCAATTGATGATGGTATCCTTTGGTATCCTTCACTCTCATTCATATTCAATACTCCCTATGAGTAGAGATTTTCCTTTTCTATTCTCGATCTTCCATCTGCAATCTATCTCTCTCTATCAGTAAAAATTTCTATTCTAATTCCATCAACAACATTGTCTTATTCATCTCCCTCATGATAAGCTGTCATCAATTATTGTTCTCCCTCTTTCAGTAAACATCTCCTTCTTACATCAATTGACTTATTCATCTCCCTTCTTCATATATACATCTTTATTCATCTCAATTACTATATTCATCTCCCTCTTTGACAACAATGCCAAAGAAACATAAACTTCTCATTAGATTATACCTCAAGTGTACAAATTTTTCATTGCATTCATAAACATCCTTTTTCACAACTTCAAGGTTCACCTAAAGAGTCAAATACTAGCATCAACTTACAAGATAGATATTCTATTGAGTCCTTGAATTGATGCAGCATGCATCTTTCCTTAATGAACATTGGATAGGCGAAGAACCCCTAACTTACCTTAGAGATACTCAAAAGCATCCTTCGACAATGGTTTTGTAAATATATATCAACTATCTTCTCTTTAGAATTTGCATACTCCAATGTCACATATTTATCTTATACTTTCTCTCTAAAGTAGTGATACTTAATAGATATATGCTTTGTCATTGAATGCATCACAAGGTTCTTTGATATGTTAATAGCACTGGTATTATAACAATAAATTGTAATAGGATAAGTAATCTATTCATGCATACCTTCCAGTGGTTTTTTGATCCATATAATGTTAGAACAATTCATAACTACTGCTACATACTCATCTTCAGAAGTAGATTGTGAAATACAGCTTTATTTCTTACTTAACCATGTCACCAATCTTTCTCCCAAAAAGAAAGCTCTGCCTCTAGTGACTTTTCTATCATCAATATTCCATGCCCAATCAACATCAATATATACCTTAAGATCAAAATTTCCTCTTCTTTTGTATAACAGACTGAAATCTTCAATCCCTTTCAAATATCTAAATATCCTTTTTACTATAGATAAATGTGTCTCATTTGGGTTTGCAGAAAACCTTGCAACAATACCAATTGAATGTGTAATGTCAGGTCTACTATGTACAACATATTGTAGTTTATCAATCATAGATCAATAAAGTGTCTCATTCACTTCCTTAGTGTCATCTTCTTTAGACAATTTACAGCCAGTAGCCATCGGTGTTCCAACCAGCTTAGAGTCTTCCATATTGAATGTTTTCAAGATATCCTTGATATGCTTTGATTGATTTATGTAGATCTCATCCTTTACTTGTTGAATTTGAAGTCCAATAAAGAATTTAATCTCTTCTATCATAAACATCTCAAATTCCTTTCTCATTTCCTCAGCAAATGACTTAGACATTATCTCATTACCACCAAATATAATGTCATTAAAAAATATTTCAGTAATCATAATTTTATCAGAACTATCACATTTCAAATACAAATTGTTGTTATCGCTAGTCCTTTCAAATCCAATTTTAACTAAGTAAGAGTGTAGCCTTTCATACCATGCTCGGGGTGCCTTCTTCAATCCATATAAATCTTTATGCAATTTGCATACCATATTCTTATTTCTCTTGTCAATAAATCCATTAGGTTGTTCAATATAAACTTCTTCTTCTTCAAGAATTCCATTCAGAAATGCAGACTTAACATCCATTTGATAAACTTTGAATCCTTTGTAAGCAGCATATGCAAGCAATATCCTTACACCTTCTAATTTAGCAACAAGGGAAAATGTTTCACCATAATCAATACCTTCTTCTTGTGCATACCCTTTGCAGACTAATCTTGCTTTGTTCTTGATCACATCTCCTTTCTCATTGAGTTTATTTTTAAAAATCCACTTTGTTCCAATCACATTCTTATCCTTAGGTCTCAGTACTAGTGACCATGTATTATTCTTTTCAATCTGATCAATTTATTCTTTCATATAATTCATCCAATCTTCATTTTCTAGTGGATTCTTTGCTAATCTTGGATCAAATTCAGAAATCAAACATGTGTTATATTTCAACTTACTTCTTTTCATGACTCTTGCATTCTTGTCTTCAATAATTCTACTCAGTGAGTGGTGTCTTCTCACATAATTTGCTAATACATGTTTGGTAGAATGTTCATCAGTGTTATCATCTCTTAATGGAGGCTCATCTTCCTCATCGATTCCTTCTTGTTTTTTCTCAGTTGTATCAATTGAATTAACATCTTGTACATAAACAAATCTATTGTAATCCTCAAGAATCCTTGATCAAACATTTATATGTTTTTCTCTTTGATGAATAACCAATAAATATTCTTTCATCTCCTTTACAGTCAAACTTTCCATTTATAGAATCTTTCAGTATATAACACCTACTTCCAAAAATTTTAAAGTAACTTACATTTGGTGTGTATCCAAACCAAATTTCATAGGGTGTCTTGTTGGTACCTTTCTTCAACTGTATTCTATTGAGAGTATAAACTGTAATACTTATATCTTCTCTCCAGAATGTTTGGGCAACCTTTTTGTCAATTAACAAAGTTCTAGCATAGTCAACAATAGATATATTCCTTCTCTCAGCTATCCCATTTTGTTGTGGATTCCTTGGTGTAGACACTTATCCTTTAATTCCATTCTCATTATAGAAGATAGTAAATTCATCAAAGATAAATTAACCTCCTCTATCGGATCTTAAACATGTCAGTTATTTTCCCGTTTCCTTCTCAACTCTAGCCTTATACTACTTAAACATTTGAAATGCATCATATTTTTCTTTTAGAAACATAACAGACATCATTCTTGAATAATCATCAACAAACAAAGTAAAGTATTGATCTCCATAATAGCTTTGAACTTTCATAGGATCACAAAGGTCAGTATGACCAATTCCAAAATACCATTTGTAGAATAAGATTTGCTTAGAAAACTTGACTTGATCATCTTACCAACTTGACATTCTTTACACAACTTTATTAGGTTTGCTTAATTTTGGTAGTCCTCTAAGTCTACTCTTCTTACTTACTTTGATCAAGTTATCAAAATCCACATGACATGGTCTCTTATGTCATAGCCATACATCTTCCATTTTAACAAACAAGCAAATCTTTGCATCAGTATAAAGATGAAATAAACTACCTCTTGATTGTCCTCCAGTTCCAATTAGATCTCCATCAGCACCATAGATTTTAACCTTTCTAATCTGAAATTTTAGTCGGTGGCTAGTATTGTTCAGTTATGCAACACTTAACATACTATAGTTTAGTCCTCTAACCCAATATGCATCATTACATTTCATCTTCTCATTTAATACAATAAATCCTTTACCTTTCACAAGACATGGAGCATCATTTTCAAATCTAACAAATCCCCCATCATATTCTTCTAGGTTTTCAAACTTATCAATGTCACCAGTCATATGATGTGAACAACCACTATCAATAATCCAAGGGTCTAGTTTAATTACATGAGAAACAAGTGCTTTCTCATCTTCATACTTTTCCTCATATGAGTCTTCTTTTATTGCAACAAGGACAACTTCATATCCTTCCTTGGTATTATTAGATTCATCATCACTTACACCTTCCTCAGCTAGGTAGCAAGACTTCTTTCCTTTGTCCTTAAAATCTTTGAATCTTCAGTGTTGGTTGTCTCTTTTGTCATCCTTATCATTCTTGTCATTGTCAGGACATCTAGATGCAATATGCCCAATCTTATTACAATCGAAACATTTCAATGGTAACTTGCCTTTGTACTTTCTTTTACCTCTAGATATTCAGTTAGCCAGCAGTGCTTCTATTAGAATTTATAATCTTTCCTTGGTTGTTTTATTTAATTTGAGGATAAACTAAGGTATCCTCCTCTTATTTAATTTAGGATATTCCTATGTAATCTCTACATGTAATTGTGTTCTCTAGTCCAAGTGGGAGGACAACTCATTTCTTATAATTCCTTTAATGAGGAAATTAGTCTATTCCTCCTTGTGAGGATGCTCACATTGGCACACACTTAGTATGAATGTGGCATTCATTCACATGGGAGTTAGATAAAAACTCCTTCACTCATCTCTACTTAAGAGATGCTTCTCCACCCACTTGATACAATTTTCTCACATTCTTTCACACAATTTTCTCTCTTCTTTCCTTAGCTGTCTCATAATTGTATTGAGCTTTTTGCTCAAATTCTCTCTCTCTCTTTAGGCTCTTTTTTTCCTCATTCATATTATACACAAGGGGTTTTCTTTTCTTTCCCCTTTAAAAATCTCTTGGCTCATTGTTTGGATTCTTGGAGCATTCTCATGTTCGTGATTGATATTAAAGCATTGTCTCATTCTTGGTCTATGGTAAAATTCCTTGTTGCATTACACTTTCTTGGGTTCTTTCCTTAACTTCTTTTCATTTTTTCATACTTCTAACATGGTATCAGATCTTGGGTTGTTAATTCTTGTTTGAGTGTAGTTTTGAAGGTTACCATTATTGGGAGCACATCGCCTTAGAGACTCTTGTTTGAGAGAAAAGCTTGAGCTTCATTTTCTAACTTTTGTGTTGTAGCTTTTATTATTGGTTTTACTATTTTTTCTAACCCTCTTTGGTTGGCTTGCCATAGAGAGTTGTATTTGATTTTTTTGGGGTTTGGTTGGTTTACCGCCAAACTCATTTTTATTCAGCTCAGTTTCTTCATTTCAAGTTATTTTCTTTCAGATCTAACCTCACCCTCTGTCGGGCGACTGCAAGGGATTTAATCTCATTTTTGTATGTTTTCTCTATCAATCTACAAGATTTTCTAACCATTTCTTGTAGATTTTTTATCTACAAGATTTTCTAATCCTTGTGCATGCAAGCGATTCTATTTTCTTTGCAAGCATATCTCCATACTTTATTTTTATTGATCTAATCTCTTGTCTTACAGGCGTATTCTCTATGATATCTCTAGTTTCTTTTTTCTTTTTAAGAACTTATTTTACTCTCTAGTTTAAAATCTATCTCTAAAATCAATTTGTTGTTTAAAAACTAATATTTCTCCAACTGTCATTTTCAATATATAATATATATTCTTGTTGCATTACTGCTCATTGTTTTTTTCTATATA
The DNA here is from genome assembly GCA_027943335.1 of Chamaecyparis obtusa. NCBI lineage: Eukaryota > Viridiplantae > Streptophyta > Pinopsida > Cupressales > Cupressaceae > Chamaecyparis > Chamaecyparis obtusa. Next base: position 284,043 of record BSBK01001090.1, read on the forward strand.
TATTTTTACTGGTATTCACACTACCTTTTCATTATTTTGTTCCTTGTTAAATAGCTTCTCTTTATTTTGATAAAATTCATATATATTTATCTCTATATCTTTGTCTGTTGTTTATTATCTAGTTGTAACTCTTCATATTTTTTGTCTCTTTTTTAAAAAAAAATGTCTAAACTCCAGCAGAGCCATTTTGAATTCATTTTTATGGATAGATAAGAGAAAATCTAAAAACTCTGCGATCTGGGTTTTGTGTAGAACCCTCCAATTTACTTGTCTTGCAAGTAGTTTTCCAAATTTTGCCTTCATTTGAGAGAAACACAAGGTTCTTTACTGACATTTTTTGTAAATTCGTCTTACAATTCATTCCTTGGCTACCAGCTTTCTCAAATTAGCATTATTCTCTCTTTAATTCAGTAGTGTTTCAGTTTCTTCCCTTACATGGGCCTCTATCTCTGTCCCTTACTTCAGTGCTAGCTAATTTTAGCTTGCTATTTAATTTTTTAATTGTCTATTTAAATCAGTTTGACTGATTTTCAATTCGTTTGTTTAAATTTAAAGTTAGTTTGATATCTTTTTATTGCAATCAATTTGTTAATTATTGTAATCAGTCCAATTCTCTCTTTTTTCATTTAGTTTAGTAATCATTGTTTCATGAATTTAAATTAACCATACATTTAATCATCTCATTAGCTTAAATACTTCAATAAAAATTTTATCATTTAAAATTAGTTTAATCATTTAAAACATTTGATCATTTTAATTAAGTTTAAAATTACGTTAACTCATTTACATTTAAGTCTTGTATTTTTTTCATTTAAATTCTCTAACTATTATTGTTTTATCATAATCTTTACATTTAAATTCACAATTTATCATATTTAATCAGTTTTTGAATTAATTTAACAAATTGTTAAGTTTCACTATTTAGATCTTTGTTAACATTAAGTTAAATTCTGAAACACAATTCTATTTCTTCATTAAATTAGTGTTTCAAAGTTTATTTGATCTGTTTCTGCTTTTATATAGCTAAATTTTTCATTTAACATTTTTTTTAAATTAAGGTATTTTATCAAATTTGTTCACTTTTTCTAAAAGGGGTTTATTTTTATAAAAAAAATATGTCTACCCTCATTCCTAAAATCAAATTAACAAGTTCTAACTATCATCAATGGAAAACGCATATTACCTTCATATTTCATTTTAAGCATTTGCTCCAGGTTGCTACAGATGCCTCTCTTAAACCAAATGCCATTGCTTCTCAAATGGACATAGATGCATGGCAAATTAAAAATAAAGAAGCTCTTGAATTAATTGGTCTTTCTGCTATTCCTGATCTATATGTCTTGATTGGACATTGCACCAAATCCCATTAAGCATGGGGCATTTTGCAACAAAGGTATGATAGCTCCACTGAATCACGTAAGATTCAACTCCAAGACAACTTGGAAGACTTAAGGTATATTGATTTCAAATCCATGGATGAATTTTTACTTAAATTTGATGCTATTAAAACTCAATTAAGTGGTGTGAATGTTACTTTAACTGATATTAGATTAATTACTATTATTCTAAAGAAGTGTCTTCCTAAATAATTTCAACAGTTTATTACTAACATTCATTCTCAGCTTGTTATTCCTAGTTTAGCTCCGCAATTAAGTTGTGCTATTTTTCAAAATTTATTACGTCAAGAGGAAGCTAAGTTATTGCAATTTGGTACTCTTAAATCTTATGAACATGCTTTTATGTCTAAGCATCAAAATCAAAATCATAGCTCATATAATAATAATACCTCTAATAATTATTATCATAATAACAATTATAATAATCATAACAATACCCATCATAATGGTAGCAATAATCATAATAACAATCATAACTCAAATCATCAAAGACCCCATTGCACCTATTGTAGAAAAGATGGGCATGTTACTAATACATGCTTTAAAAAGAAAAATGATAAAAGGCCAATGAATCAACCATCTAATTCTGTGGAGGATAATGGTAATCAATCCATTCGTCGTAATGTTACTAGCCCTTTTTAAGTGGTATGGTTCACCTTCAAGGGATATTTATTTCTTTAGTATATAAAATTGTTACTTTATATCACTGATGTTGCTCAAATTTAATTTGTTTAAGTATTGTGATTAATCTTACAACATTGTCTTCCAGTGGATTATTTTTTATTCCATTATTTAGCATTAAGTGCTATCAGATTTTATATGACCAATTGTTTTGCATTTAGTTGCATCTTTTATGGGTTCCACTTGTTCCATTGATTTATTTTGTAAGTTGCACTCGGATACACTTACTTCAGTTGATGTTTATCAACTTGTTCTATTTGTAAGTTGCATTGGGATGCACTTACTTCAGTTGATGTTTATCAACTTGTTCCATTTGTAAGTTGCACTGGGATGCACTTACTTCAGTTGATGTTTATCAAATTGTTCTATTTGTAAGTTGCACTTGGTTGCACTTACTTCAGTTGATGTTTATCAACTTGTTCCATTTGTAAGTTGTACTGGGATGCACTCACTTCAGTTGATGTTTATCAACTTGTTCCATTGGTTTTTTTTCTCATGGTGAGAATGGTGCTCTTGAAATCTTTCCTAAATTTTGTTAGATATCTCTTATACTTGAAAGGAAATATGTTTTTTTCTCTCATAATCCTTAGTTCAAATTATTATTTAGCATATGTTTATATTTTTTTGGTTAATGTTTGTTTATATTATTATGTCTCCTTGATTATGGTTCTTGATGTCCTACTTGAATTATGATTTTGTCTCTCTCATTTCTCTTTGTAAAATTACTAATGTGATGATGAGTTTGCATACTTCATTGCTTAGATCATGAGTCATGCAGGTTGTGGGTTGGTCACCCATACACTTGTAGTGATGACTCGTTAATGGACTATCTATATCCATGAGATTGATGCAGTGTTGATGCAGATTTTGTCAGTTGGCCTTGTTTGTGGTCCTTTGTGCATTAGTATGTTTATTTTGTGATAGGAGAGTGGATTGTTGACCATTTGTTTTATCTTGATTTCATGTTAGCTCCTTTGCTTTTTAATGAAATCTCATGCAAAAGTTTCATAGTTTCACTAACTTGAATGTTAGATGATATTCTACTTGTGGATAGTTGCCTTTTTTTTCTTGTTCTATGTTCTATGTTTTGGGTGATCCTTCAAGGAAAATTCAAGACATCAATTCATTTACACAAATCCTATGAATCATAAGTCTACTTAAAGATGTGGATATTCTTCCACTTGAACACATTTAAAGGAACCATCCACTTCTCTTGGCTCTACAAAAGATGCATGTACAACATACGACATACTACTTGCACATATGAAGACAATACATCTCTTCATTATATTGAAGATCAAGTTGCAGATTTTTGTAAATTTTGGGTTTAATACCCCTTGTTGTAATCACCCCAAGTAAAGATTAAAAGGGGGTGTTAGAATTTATAATCTTTCCTTGGTTGTTTTATTTAATTTGAGGATAAACCAAGGTATCCTCCCCTTATTTAATTTAGGATATTCCTATGGAATCTCTACATGTAATTTTGTCCTCTAGTCCAAGTGGGAGGACAACTCATTTCTTGTAATTCCTTTAATAAGGAAACTAGTTTATTCCTCCTTATGAGGATGCAAACCTGACACACACTTAGTATGAATGTGGTATTCATTTACATGGGAGTTACATGCAAACTCCTTCACTCATCTCTACTTAAGAGATGCTTCTCCACACACTTGATATAATTTTCTCACATTCTTTCACACAATTTTCTCACAGTATTTTTTCTCTCTTCTTTCCTTAGCTCTCTCATTATTGTATTGAGCTTCTTTCTCAAATTCTCTCTCTCTTTAGGCTCTTTTTTGCCTCATTCATATTATACACAAGGGGTTTTCTTTGCTTTCCCTTTTCAAAATATTTTGGCTCATTGTTTGGATTCTTGGAGCATTATCATGTTGGTGATTGATATTACAACATTATCTCATTCTTGGTCTATGGTAAAAAATTTAGTTGCATTACACTTTCTTGGGTTCTTTCCTTAACTTCTTTTTATTTTTTCATACTTCTAACAGCTTCCAATTCTTCTTGTTCTTTCTCTTCATTCAGAATACTGTCATATTCATTTCCATAAAAATTATTATGATTTTATCTTTCTCTTCTTGATGTTCCAATGCTCACAAATGACTTGAAGGAAGTCTCAATGGTCATTAGACTATTATCATAATTGCTTAACTCAAATGCAGTCAATTTATCGATTAGGGCTTCAAGAATAACAACATTATTTGTTATAGATCTCAATTCTTGAATTGCAGATACTCCAATAGCATACTTAGAAGAAAGAGTTTTAATATGATTTAGAACAACAGAGAGGGGGGGTGAATCAATTGTTCTCAGGTCTAGATGTATCAATTTAAACTTTCAAACACTTCAACAACTCAGATCTAATAACCAACACTACTTGGTCATTACATAATGTATTCCAAAAACATATAACAGTACAATCCACTATCCAACAGTATTTAACTTACAAAACATAGAAATGTTCAAACCAAAACATTCACACAAGTATTGACACCAGGATTTATAGTGGAAACTCAATTTTGGAAAAACCACTTTGTAACATGTTACTGATATTTTCACTCTTTTGAAGTGAGCTCTGTGAAAAGCCAACCCTGTCAAAGGTTTACAAACACACTGCTAGGTGTGACCCTATTAAAGGATTTCAACCACCTTGTTAGGAGTGCACCTTGTTAGAGGACTTAAGTACATTCCATTAGAATACAACCTTGATTAAAGGATTTATATAATGACTATTAGATCAACCTTAATTAAAGGATTTTGAACTGATACAATGGTTAGAAAGTAACAACAGTGTTTGATCTGAAAACATACAACTCACTTTGCAAATAACAGATCCAATTCTTACATATATGTTGGCTTACTGACTGAGTTCCATTTCCATCTCCATCACTGATCTGCTCAGAAATCCCTTCAAGTAATCACAACTCTGATCAACTCCTTCACCTTCAGCCTTTTTGCTTTTTCAATCAATAACATCAACAACTCCAGCATCCCTTCAACCTCGCACTTAGGTTACCCTTAATACCTCTTCGATAGGTAGATCCATCTTTTGTCGCTTAATCTCCTTTGTAGATCTTAGGGTTATGTCAGATTTATCAAATCCTTCCAACATTATGTTCTTCATCCATCCTTCTAGAAACATCTTTAATCTCTTTATTGGAATCATAATAAAATGGTTTACTATGCATTAATGCTTCGTACAATCAATTAATAAAGTCAACACAATTTACATAATCTAAGAATTCAAACTATGTCGACTAGGAATTTGAATTCTTCCTCAAATGTAAATTATTGACGCTCGGTCAATACTGTGTTCAACTCCTTGGTCATCACTGCATATCTCGGTCATCTCTTCAAAACTATTTCCCTCGGCTAATGTTGTCTCCCTTGACAATAAACTAATGTTCAGTCAATACTGAATTTACTCGGCATATACTAGCTCGGTCGACACTAACATCACTCGGCTTAGACTAGATTTCTTCACTTTTTCTTGGTTAAGTCTACTTGTTCAGTCTTTCTTCTTACTTAGATAAACAATACATTATCTTATCATTGTGCCACATAATCAAGTACTCATTGAAGTATCAAATAACTCAACCTTTCTCTAGGTTCTATTGTTATCACCCTTTCCCTAATCATTCTCATCACTCAATAGATATAGTATTTTCTTAGATAGTAGTAGTCTTACCAGTTAAGGTTTGACATCAATGACAATACAACAATTGCTTCAATTACAATTTCCAACAATCTCCCTCTTTGGCATTGATGGCAACACCATATGAATAACACATGATTCACCAACCAATCCAAAACTTGTCTTTGCAACAGAAATATTTGTAATATCCTTAGCTTCATTCTAATTTGGAATCTATTAGCCTAGCTTGCTTGACCATCCACACAATTACTCCCTCTGAATCTTTTTCGTGTCTCTCTTCCTCTGATTCTCTAAATGATTTCCTCTTTTATGTGTTTTTGTCTTTGAATCTCTCCCTCTTTGATAGTAATGCAAAAGCAGCATCTAGAACTTGCATCTTTCGGATGTAGATGTCATCTTGTCAGTTCAGTAACAATATTTATCCCTTTGTCATCTTGCTGATGACTGATTATAGATTTTTTGTACTTTTCACAACTCTAGGCTACTCCTAAAGTGTGACCTTTTCTGCATCAATTTGTCAGATACTCTGTGCAGCACATTTGATGCAGTGCTCCTAGCTTGACTAGGTAGCCTCAGTTAAGGGAAGAAACCCTAATTTACCTCTCAGATATTCATGAGCCTCCTTAGATAAGGCCCTTGTGAATATGTATGCTAGTTGTTCCTTTGTATTCACATATTCCATTCTCACCTCTTTATCTTGTACCAATTCCCTCAAGTAATGATACTTGATGGCAATATGTTTAGTCTTTGTGTGCATCACTGGATTCTTTGATATGTTGATAGCACTTGTGTTGTCACAATATATGACAACTAGTTCAGTGATCTCCTCTTTCATGCCTTTCAACAATTGCTTAATTCATACCAGGTTTGAATAGTTCACTGCGGCAGCTACATAGTTAGCTTCAACTGTAGATTAGGAAATGCAAATTTTTTTCTTGCTTGTCCAGGAAACTAATCTTTTTCCAAGAAAGAAAGCTCCACCACTAGTACTTTTTCAATCATCCACATTTCCTACCCAATCTGCATTAGTATAGACTCTCAATTCAAATCTCTCATGCTTCTTGTAGTAAAGTCCATAGCCTTCTATCCCTTTCAAATATCTCATTATTCTCTTCACAACCATCATATGACTTTCCTTAGAATTGGCAAAGAATCTTGCCACAATCCCAACTGCTAGAGCAATATTTGGTCTGCTATGAACAACATATTGCATCCTTCCAATCATGGATCTATACAGAGTTTGATTTACTTTGGCAACATCATCATTTTTTGATAGTTTATGTCTAGTGGCCATGGGAGTACTTACTGGCCTTGAATCCTCCATGCCAAAGGTTTTCAATATCTCTTTGACATATTTGGACTGTGTGATAAAAATACCTTTCTCCATCTGATAGACTTGCAAACCAACAAAGAATTTTATCTCACCAAACATAGACATTTCAAACTCAGATTGCATCTCATTTGAAAATTTCTTACACAAGGCATCTTTTCCTCCAAATATGATATCATCTACAAAAATCTTAGCTAACAAGATCCCTTTACCTTCTTCATCTTTCATGTACAGATTACTGGTGTCATTTGTCCTTGAGAATCTAATCTATATCAAGTAATTATGTAGCCTCTCATACCATGCTCTGGGGGCTTGCTTCAATCCATAGAGTGCCTTGTTCATCTTGCAAACCATGTGTCTCTTTTTTGGATCAACAAATCCTTTAGGTTGCTCAATGTACACTTCTTCTTCTAATATACCATTCAAAAATGCAGACTTGACATCCATTTGGTATACCTTGAAATCTCTGTAGGTAGCATATGCAAGTAGAGTTCTCACTCCTAATCTTGCTATAAGGGCACATATCTCCCCATAGTCTATTCTTTCTTCTTGTGCATAACCCTTGCATACCAACCTTTCTTTGTTCCTTGTGATTTGTCCATGTTCATTAAGCTTATTTATAAATACCCATTTTGTTCCAATGACATTTTTGCTTTCTAGTCTAGGCACCAAAGTCTAGGTATCATTCTTTTCTATTTGGTTTATCTCCTCATTCATAGCTTGAATCCAGTCTTCATTTTCTAATGTCTCCCTTATTGTCTTAGGCTCAAACTCACACAATAAACATGTAGAATCTCTTAACTTGTTTCTAGTCAGAACTCCAGTTTCTTTATCTCCAATGATTTTCTCTGGCTTTTGATGTCTCCTTACATACTATGCCAAATTAGGTTCAGCTTTCTTTTCTCCTTTCTCTTTAGGTTCATCAATAAGATTATTAGATTCAGCCTCTAATTTCTTGGCAATCTCTTCCTGATGCTCAACAACATCCTCCTGTCGCTCGGTAGCATCCTCCTGTCACTCAGCAGCATCCTCCTATCACTCGGTAGCATCCTCTCGATGCTCGACATTATCTCCCTGATGCTTAGTATTGCTTACCTGAGACTCTGCATCAGGTGAAAGTGTGTCACTGGCCTCTCCTTCTTCTATATAGACAAAATATCTATAATCTTTAGGTTCTCTTTTGCTTTCCTGTTTGTTTTTCTCTGTATATTCATCAACCTTCACATTTACACTTTCCACAATTTTGTTAGTGTTAGAGTTCAACACTTGTGGGCTTTACTCTTTGTGGAATAACCTAGGAATATGCCCTCGTCACTTTTAGCATCAAACTTTCCATTCCTATTATCTTTTAATATATAACATTTGCTCCCAAAAATTCTAAAGTATTTTACATTAGGTGCATAACCGTGCCATAGTTCATAAGGTGTAACATTTGTACCTTTTTTTTTTTTGTACTTAGTTTAAGTTATAAACAGCTCTACTTATAGCTTCTTTCTAGTACTTTTGTGAAACATTCTTCTCAATCATTAGTGTCCTTGCATAATCCATGATAGATCTATTCATTCTCTCTGATATACCATCTTGTGGAGGTGTTCTAGGTGCAGACATTTGTCTCTTGATTCCTCTATCATTGTAGAATATATTGAACTCATTTGATATAAATTCTCCACCTCGGTTAGATCTCAGACATTTCAAATTTCGACTTATCTCTTTTTCAACCTTAGCCAAATACCACTTAAATAACTGAAATGCATCAGATTTTTCTTTTAATAACATTACAGTCATCATCCTAGTGTAATCATCAACAAATAGAATAAAGTATTTAGCACCACAATAAATTTGTACACCCATAGGTCCAAAAAGGTCAATATAAACCAGATCTAAAACATTTTCATAAGTAAAAGTCTTGCTCTTGAAACTAGACTTTGTCATTTTACCCTGTTGGAGCTCTAAATTTTGGGCAAATTTTGGAGTCCTATATAGTGATAAAACCCTAAAAAATGGCCTCTTAAACTCCATGCCCAATAATTAATGATGGATTACATGAAATGGGATAAAATATTACATAATTTTCAATTAAAAAGTTGAGATATTATGGAAGGAAGCTCTGTGACAAGAACAATCAAAATTTTATGATCAAAGCCTTCAGAAAATGCTGGAATTTTGAGCTGCTGCAAATATGATGTCGATAGAGGTAGAAGATGGTCGAATTTTAAAAATCTAAAAAAGACCCAGTTGAAGAAATCAAATTTCCTATATCCAATAAAAATCTTAGCTTTCCATGAGGTGTTTTGGTTTTTTAACCAAGCCCAAATCCAAAAGTTAGGTAGTTATTTTTTAGTTAGTTTATTATTTTTTCAAAATAATTTGTAATAAGGGTGTGTCTTTTCACCCTAAAGAGGTGTGAAAGCCACTCAAACATGTAATATACATAATGTAAAATGTAAAGAGAGAGAATACAATAGAAGATATATTTTCATAGGATATAATTTGATCAAAACTACAATATGAACTCTAATGTACTATTTTTTCAACATTAATAAAGATAAGTGCTCTTATTTTTTATTTGTGGTTATAAGTTATATGTTTTCAATTAGTCTTTCAAATTACTCTATGAACCAGGGTATCCTACTGTGTTTTTCTATTTGATGCATTCATTTATGACTAATTTGTACAATTTGAATAATGGTAGCACGGTCTGAGAACCTGTTATTGTTTCCTTTCGGGCTCTTAAGTTGGGTTAAAAACCATAGGATCTATTGTATAAGTTGTTTTAAATTTTGTTTCAATAGAAGCTTGTAGGGTGATGGTCTCACTTTACAGGAGTGAGTTACCTTAAAACCATCTCTGATTGTATGTAGAATTGAAATTTTTATGACTCTATAGCCCAAGTATTTAGAAGGCACTGATCTAACTATAATTTGGAAATTGTCATTTGGTTCATACTTTGTGGTTTGTAGATTATATAATCATTATTTCAAAAATATTACTTTTGATTCCTTGGTTTAATCCACTTTAGTCAAGATTTATAGAATAGAGATTATTAGAGGATTTGTTTCTTTCCTCCAAGGATCATTCACCACCTTGGGAGAAACTTTGTTTATTTATGTACACAGTTGTGCAACATAGAGAATTTGATAGTTTAAAGTGAATTTAGGCCTACCAACCTTGGCTTGATGAAGCCAGAATTGCAGAGGTATTAGTGTGTACCTGTCAGTTGGCCAAAAGTGATCCATCATTTTTGGGCACCACCATACCCAACTGACATTGTTTACACATCACATTATCAGGTTTCTTCAATCTAGGCAAACCTCTAACTTTCTTCTTTTTACTAATATTTACCAGATTGTCAAAGTTGACATGGCATAGCCTCTTATGTCATAACCATATATCATCAAGTTGTGCAACCAAGAATGTCTCTTCAAATAGGTCTAGATAGAACAAATTACCTCTTATCTATTCTCCACTCCCAATCAGCTCACCAGTGGCATCAAATATTTTAGCCTTCTTGTGATGAAACTCCACTCGATAACCAGTACTATTCAGCTATGCAACAATTAGCAAATTATAGTTAAGACCTTCAACCCAATAAGCATTTTCACAAGTGATCTTATCAGTTAGCTTAATTAATCCTTTACCCTTTACAGGACATGGTGCATCATTACCAAACTTAACACTTCTACCTTTTTAATGATCTAGGTTATCAAATTTACTTTTGTCACTAGTCATGTGGTGTGAGCAACCACTATCAATAATCCATTTATCACCTTTTCTCACATAAGAAACAAGTGCAATTTTCTCATCTTCAGAAGACTCATCTTTCATAGCAACATAGACTACTTCAATTTTAAAATCATCATTATCAGTGTCAGTTTCTTCTTCAGCAATGTAACAGGATTTCTTACCTTTATCCTTGTAGTCCTTGTACCTTCGGTAACCTTTATTTTCTCTCTTGTCTTTGTACTTGTTTTCTCTTTCCTCATCCTTGTCATCCCTGTCAGGACATCTTGTAGCTATATGGCCAACTTTGTTACATGAGAAACATATGATAGGAAGTTTACCTTTATACTTGTCTTTTCCTCTTTTCAATCTTTTGGCCATAAGAGCTTCAAGATCCTCTAGTTCCTCATCAAAAGTGTCACTATCACTTTCACTCTCACTAATACATCTTTATTTTTCCTTCTTAGACTTATGCAAAACCATTTGTGACTTGAATGCAGATTCAACATTAGCAATAGTGAAGTTATCATAATTAGAAAGATCAAAAGCAGTAAGCTTACCAACAAGACTTTCCAGTGTTAGAGCATTACCAAGGTTACATCTAGGTTCTTGAATTGTTGAAATTTTGATGGCATATATAGGATGCAAGGTCTCAATACCTTTCCAATAATAGTCTCATCATCAATAGTTCCATTAGCTCCTCTAATAGCATTTACAACCTCATTGATCCTACCATAATATTGAGCAATATTTTCACCTTCTTGCATTTTCATTTCATCAAACTTACCTCTTAGGCTTTTAGCTTTTTCCCTTAGTACATTTATGTCACCACCATAGATGTTTTCAAGAGTGTCCCACATTTTCTTTGCATTTGTGCAATCTTTAATGTCTTGAAATTTAGGATAACTTAAGGTAGATGCAATCTCCAACATTGTTTGATTGTGTTCTTGTTTAGCTCTCATCTCCTCGGCAGTCAAAGGTGCAACAGGTGTAACATAGTCATGTTCAACATAATATTTTGATGAGTCACCAATACCAACTAGATATCATTTCATCAGACTCTTCCATGTAGGGAAGTTCTCCTTATTCAACTTTAGTACCTCCTATTTATACATCTTGATCATTTACTTCAAGTACCTTTAAACTTGTTCTATGTAAGCACCAACAGCTCTGATACCAATTGTTAATATGATCTACAAAAATAGAGAGGGGGGTGAATAAGTTGTTCTTAGGTCCAGATGTATCAATTTAAACTTTTAAACACTTCAACAACTTAGATCTAATAACCAACACTACTCAATCATTACAAAATGTATTCCAGAAACATATAACAATACAGTCCACTATCCATCAATATTTAACTTGCAAAACATAGAAATGTTTAAACCAAAACATTCACACAAGTATTGACACCAGGATTTATAGTGGAAACCCAATTTGGGAAAAACCACTTTGTAACATGTTACTGATATTTTCACTCTTCTGAAGTGAGCTTTGTGAAAAGCCAACCCTGTCAAAGGTTTACAAACACACTGCTAGGTGTGACCCTGTTAAAGGATTTCAACCATCTTGTTAGGAGTGCACCTTTTTAGAGGACTTAAGTACATTCCATTAGAATACAACCTTGATTAAAAGATTTATACAATGACTGTTAGATCAACCTTGATTAAAGGATTTTGAACTGATACAATGGTTAGAAAGTAACAACAGTGTTTGATCATAAAACATACAACTCATTTTGCAAATAACAGATCTAATTCTTACATATATGTTGGCTTACTAACTGAGTTCCATTTCCATCTCCATCACTAATCTACTCAGAAATCCCTTCAAGAAATCACAACTCTGATCGACTCCTTCACCTTCATCCTTTCTTCTTTTTCAGTCAATAACATCAACAACTCTAGCATCCCTTCAACCTCACACTTAGGTTACCCTTAATACCTCTTCGATAGGAAGATCCATCTTTTTCCTCTTAATCTCCTATGTAGATCTTAGGGTTAGGTTAGATTCATCGAATCCCTCCAACATTATGTTCTTCATCCATCCTTCTAGAAACATCTTTAATCTCTTTATTGGAATCACAATAAAATGGTTTACTATGCATTAATGCTCCATATAGTCAATTAATAAAGTCAATATGATTTACATAATCCAAGAATTCAAACTATGTCGGCTAGGAATCTGAATTCTTCCTCAAATGTAAATTATTGATGCTCGGTCAATACTGTGTTCAACTCCTCGGTCATCATTGCGTAGCTCGGTCATCTCTTCAAAATTGTTTCCCTCGGCCAATTTTGTCTCCCTCAGCAATAAACAGATGTTCAATCAATATTGAATTTACTCGGCATATATTGGCTCGGTCGACACTAACATCACTCAGCTTAGACTAGATTTCTTCACTTTTTCTCAATTAAGCCTACTTGTTCAATCTTGCTTCTTACTTAGATAAACAATACATTATCTTATCATTGTGCCACATAATCAAGTACTCATTGAAGTATCAAATAACTCAACCTTTCTCTAGGTTCTATTGTTATCACCCTTGCCCTAATCCTTCTCATCACTCAATAGATATAGTACTTTCTTAGATAGCAACAGTCTTACCAGTTAAGGTTTGACATCAATGACAATACAACAATTGCTTCAATTATAGTTTCCAACAAAGAGTTTTCAAGATTTTACTTACTACTTCTTCATTAATCAGTGATCCAATAGCACCTTTGATGGCACTAACAACTTCCTTGATTCTGTTGCTATATTGTGTGATGTTCTCTTGATCCTTCATTATCATTTCATCATACTTTCCTCTCAGACTGTCAAAGTTAGCTTTTTGTACATAATGATCTCCTCCATAGATAAGTGTAAGCCTTTCCCACATATCTTTTGAATTGACAAAATCCTTAATATCATTGAATTTAGTTTTCAAACTATTTGTCCATAGAAGATCATCCTTTATATAGACAAATTTTCCTTCTTAATCTCCTCTATTACATTTGATGCAGGAGCATCTCGGGTCCTTGGAAATCCTATGTCACCAAAAATAATTTGGAGTTTGTTTATGTTGCTTAGTTCCTTCTTTGACCAAGTTGGTCAGTAGTTGGTCAGTTTCCTTTGGTTACTAAGTGTGGTTGGTTATCTCCTGGGCTGTCAGTTATTTTCACTAGCGCTCAGCGTTGCTTATCTGTTGCTTAGTTATCTTGCTCACTGACAGGTTTAGTTTTAGTTTTTGTTGTGGTCAACTTGTACATTTGTGTTGGGTCATGGATTTAATGTTGTAATCCATCATTAGGAAGTGTGTGGTCCTAGATCTGATCATTCCTTCCATTGATTATTGATCTAAAGGCGGACTCAGTTCGGTAGACTCTTGTATAAATGTAGTTGTTTGGTTATAGTTTAGGAGGCAATTTTGATAGGAGTTTGATAAAAGATAGAAGTAGAGATTTTGACAGATCCTTGCATGTTTGAGGACTTCTAAATTCATTATAATATCAAGTTGTAACCAGGAAGGCCTTACAACCCGGCATGTATGGTTCTATTTGATGAAAATATATGAAAGCTTCTGCATTCTCTCTCTCACTGTTGTGTTTGTTTGCTTTCGCATGTGTTGAGAAGGCTTGGATCATTAGGGTGTGCCAGTGTTTGGCCCCTCTTGCTCCCTGCCCTTGTGTCAGGTGGTATCAAAGCGAGGTGAGATCTTGATCTAGGTTTGTGGATTTAGGTTTGTAGGTTCCTCTTGAAGCCCTAGTTGATTGTTGTGGAGTAGCAAATTATGATTTGACCTGCAATTACAGAGGGTTGTCAAGATGGTTCATGGGAGATGAGATGCAGATCCAGGATTGGTAGATATGCTAAGGCATATTGCTGCTAGGTTAGAAGCTGTTGAAATAGCCTAGAGAAGAGGCAGACATCTTGAAGATGTTAGTGATGATGAAGATGAGGAAGAATAGGCAAATGCAGAACCTGCACCTGTTATGGATCAAGGTGAAGAAATATTTTTTAAGGCTTTGACAAGTCTGAAGTCTACACCACATTTCAATCCTCTTGAGTATGGTGGAAAGCTAGATTCTAATGAATTGGTGGACTGGATCACCAAGATGGAAAAGTATTTTGAGTATGAAAACATTCCTGAAGATAAGAAGGTGAAGCTTGCAAGAAAAATTTGAAAAGTCATGCATCCTTATGGTGGGAACATCTATAGTTGGATAGGAAGAGGAAAGGCAAAGACACAATCAAGGTTTGGAATAAAATGGTGAACAAATTGAAAGGAAAGTTCTTACCTTGTGATTATCAGATTAACCTAGTTCGGCAAATGCAAAATTTGAGGTAGAAAGATAGCTTGGTAAAGGGGTATACTAAGGAATTCTATAGATTAGATATCAGATATGGACATGATGAGGATGATGTGGAAAGAATTGGTAGATACCTGAATGGTTTGAGAGTTTCCATCCAAGAGGAAATTAGTATGGTCAAGTTGGAAAACATTGAAGAGCTTATCAATTTGCATTGAAGGTTGAGGAGAAATTGAACAAAAGACATGAGAAAAGACAAAGAGGTCGAGGTGGTAGTTTCCCTAGAGGAAGAGGTAGATCTGATGGTGAAAATAGTAGATCTGAACTAGAAAAGACAAATTTGGACAAGGGCAAGACCAAGTGGAAAGGTGAAAGTTCATCTAGAGATAGAGGTAGTAACTACCGAGGTGGTTATGGCAGATGAAGTTTTTGAGGAACTTGTTACAATTGTGGAGAAGAAGGACATAGATCTTTCAAATGTACACATGTTAGTAAGAAGGCTGGTAGCAGTAGAAATGCTTTGGTGCAAGAATAGTCACCAAATGAACCTGAGAAAGAAAATAACTTCATGGTAAGGAGAGCACTGTGGAATGAAAGCAAGAAGGAAGATCTGGTAAGGAAAAGTTTGTTCAAGACCAGATGTAGAGTTTCTGATAAAGTTTGGAAGGTAATCATTGACAATGGTAGCTCGGAGAATTTGGCATCTAAAGAGATGGTCACAAAATTATAGTTGGAAAAATTGGTGCATCCGAAACCCTATCAGATTTCATGGATCAAAGATGGGCATACACTCCTGGTAAGTGAACAATGTTATGTGAATTTGAAGATTGGAAATTACTATGATAAGGTGTTATGTGATATCATGCCTATGGATTGTTGTCATATTTTGTTGGGTAGACCTTGCAAATATGATAGACATGCTATATATGATGGGAGATTGCATCAGTATACTATTGTGGCTGATGGAAAGAAACAAATATTGTTACCATTGATGGAAGAACCTGTTAGTAATGTTTGCACATCTGTGAAAGTTTGTTTGATGGAGGGAAGAAAGTTTGTTAACTCTTTGAAGAAGAATGATGTATGTTTTGTTGTGATTCCTAACAAACTGAGTAAGAAAACAGAGGATAATATTCCTAAGGAGATTGATAAGTTACTCATCGAGTATAGTGATATCATTTCTGATAATGTACTTGATGGTTTGCCACTGAAAAGAAGCATTGATCATTGTATGGATCTAATCCCTGGAGCTAGTTTACCAAATAAGGCACCTCATCAGTTGACACCTATTGAGAATCAGGGATTGAACTTACAGATTCAAGAGTTGCTGGAGAAAGGTTTGATTAGAGAAAGTTTGAGTCCTTGTGCAGTACCTATTGTATTGGCACCTAAGAAGAATGAAGAATGGAGAATGTGTACTAATTCTAGAGCAATCAATAAGATAATAGTAAAGTATAGGTTTCCTATACCAAGAATGGATGACATAATGGACAATTTGACTGGAGAAAAGTATTTCACAAAAATTGATTTGAAAAGCGGGTATCATCATATCAAAATTAGAGAAGGTGATGAATGGAAGACTACTTTCAAGACAAAATAAGGTTTGTATGAGTGGTTGGTTATGCCCTTTGGTTTAACTAATGCACCGAGTACTTTTATGAGGCTGATGAATGAAGTTTTGAAGAAATTCCTGGGTAAGTTTGTGATTGTATATCTTGATGACATTCTGATATTTAGTAAGACCAGAGAAGAACATTTATTGCATGTTAGACAAGTTTTGCACAAATTAAAAGAGGAAAAGTTGCTGATAAATCTGATAAAGTGTTCATTCATGAAAGAGGAGATTGTGTATTTGGGATTTGTTATTTCAGCTGATGGTTTGAAGATGGATCCTAAAAAGGTTGAAGCTATTTTGAATTGGCCTACACATGTGAATGCTAGTGAGGTAAGATCATTTCATGGTTTGGCAAGTTTTTACCAAAAGTTCATAAGGAATTTCAGTTCAATTTGTAATGCTATGACTGAAACTATGAGAGGAGACAAAAGAGAATTCAAGTGGACACATGGAGCTGACAAAAGTTTTTAGTAAAGTATTTCAAGTGGAATGTGATGCAAGTGGAAGTGCAATTGGAGCTATGTTGAGTCAAGAAGGTAAACCTGTTGCTTTCTTTAGTGAAAAGTTGAATGATGCTAGAAGAAAATATTCTATGTATGATCAAGAATTCTATGCTATTGTTCAAGCACTGAAGAAATGGAGACATTATTTGATACCGAGTGAATTTGTATTGTATACTGATCATAAGGCTTTACAATATTTGGGTAGTCAGAATAAGTTGAATCAGAGACATATGAAATGGGTTGAGTATTTGCAGAGTTACACATTTATGATAAAGCATAAGAGTGGAGTCACTAACCGAGTTGCTGATGCATTGAGTAGAAAAAGATCTTTGATGATCGAGAAGAAAATTGAAGTTCTTGGTTTTGATGAGATGAGAGATTCTTATGAAATTGACCTTGATTTTTCTAAGCCATGGAGAAAGTGCAGAGCACCTATTCAAGATCAACAAGATACTAAATGGGATGAATATTTTATTCAGGAAGGTATGTTGTTTAAAGGTATTCAATTGTGTATACCGAGAGGAGTAATGAGATCTAATTTGATAAAGGAGAAACATAGCAGTGGTTTGGCTGGACATTTTGGTATTAATAAAACATGGAATTTGCTTAAAGAGAAGTACTATTGGCCGCAGTTGTATAAAGATGTTCATAAATTTGTTAAAAGTTGTGGAGTTTGTCAAGTTGCAAAAGGAGTAAGTTAGAATACTGGATTATATACACTGATTGTTGTTCCTGAGAAACCTTGGATTGACTTCAGTGTGGACTTTTTTCTTGGCTTACCAAAGATAGTAAGAGGTAATGATTCTATATTTGTTGTTGTGGATAGATTTTCAAAGATGGCACATTTTATACCATGTAGAAAGACATCAGATGTAGTACATGTAGCAGATATTCTCTTTAAGGAAATTATTAGATTGCATGGATTACCGAGGAGTATTATCTCTGACCGAGACAGTAAATTTGTTGGATACTTTTGGAAAACCCTTTGGAAGAAATTTGGCACTAAGTTCAAATATAGTTCTACATTTCACCCACAAACCGATAGATAGACTGAATTTGTGAACAGAAATTTGGGAAATCTTTTGAGATGCTTAGTTGGAGACACACTGAGTAATTGGGATTTTGTATTGGCACAAGCAGAGTTTTCATACAATAATTTAGTGAATAGGAGTACTGGAAAGACACCATTTGAGATTTTGAATGGCACACAACCAAGAGGAATATCTGATTTGAGAGATATTGCTAATGAGAATAAGAGAAGTGCTGAAGAGTAAAATTTTCTAAATACATGAAGACATTGCATGAAGATGTGAAGCTGAAGCTAGAAGACAGTAATCAAAAATACAAAGACAGAGCTGATAGATCAAGAAGACATAAAAATTTTGATTTTGGTGATGAAGTGATGGTTCATTTGAAGAAAGGTCGATTTCCTGTTGGAACATATGGGAGGCTGAAGATGAAGAAGTTTGGACCTTGCAAGATTTTGAAGAAATTTGACAGTGGAAATGCATATGAAATTGAGCTACTTGATGACATGGACATATCACTGATTTTCAACATTACTGATTTGTATGAGTATCATGAACTTGATGAAGAAGTGACAGTACCGATAGAATATCCTAAGAAGCAAAATGAAGAAATTGAACAGATTTTGAAGGAAAGAGTTGGCAAGAGTACAAGAGGAAAATAGTATATGGAATATCTGGTAAAGTGGAAGAATAGACCAATGGAAGACAGTTCATGGATTTCACAGTCTAAGTTGGATGCAGCTCAGACCAGACCTACCAAATGATTTGGAGAATCATTTCAAAATAACCCCAGGAGTCTAATGTAGGAGCATCTCGGGTCCTTGGCAATCCTGTGTCACCAAAAATAATTTGGAGTTTGTCTATGTTGCTTGGTTCCTACTTTGACCCAGTTAGTCAGTAGTTGGTCAATTTCCTTTGGTTACTAAGTGTGGTCAGTTATCTCCTGGGTGGTCAGTTATTTTCACTGACGCTCGGCATTTCTTTTTTGTTGCTCGGTTATCTTGCTTACCGACGAGTTTAGTTTTAGTGTCTGTTGTGGTCGACTTGTACATTTGTGTTGGGTCATAGATTTAATGTTGGAATCCATCATTGGGAAGCATGTGGTCCTAGATCTAATTGTTCCTTCCGTTGATTATGGATCTAAAGGCTAACTCAGTTCGGTAGACTCTTGTATAAATGTAGTTGTTTGGTTGTAGTTTAGGAGGCAGTTTTGATAGGAGTTTGATAGAAGATAGAAGTAGAGATTTTGACAAATCCTCGCATGTTTGAGGACTTCTAAATTCATTGTAATATCAGGCCATAATTGGGAAGGCCTTACAGCCCAACATGTATGGTTCTATTTGATGAAAATATATGAAAGCTTCTGCATTCTCTCTCTCACTGTTGTGTTTGTTTGCTTCTGCATGTGTTGAGTAGGCTTGGATCATTAGGGTGTGCTAGTGTTTGGCCCCTCTTGCTCCCTGCCCTTGTGTCAACATTTTCCCTTAATCATTCTTAACCGTCCAATTCATTATACCTTGAATATGGATCTTGGTATCACATTTTCTTTTCACCTAGGAACTTGAACTTTTCTAGAAACTTGTTCCATCTCTTTTTGCCGCTTAGATATTGTCGTAGATCTTCACCTTGAATTTTCCTATCCATAGATCTCTTGTAACTAACTTTCCTTATCATCATGATCATCCATCTCATCATAGCTAATCATTAAATGTCGATTCAATCCTTATTTAATATCTTTTCATTGCTCGGTGTTCTTCACTAGAATTTTAGTTACATTGCTCAGTGCCTTGAGTTCCTTTCACTTTAGTGGGTAACCTTTCCTTTTACATTTACCTTACCGAGTGACATATCCTTCCTGGTAGCCAAAACAACTTAACTTACCAAATTTCCATGCTTTACCGACTTAACATAATCATAGGTTAGGTAGAAAAAAATTATATCAACATAATCTAATCATATCCCGATCTGTATTAGTTGCCCAATTAATTTCTACAACTTCTCATTTCTTCTTCTGCTAACTCATTCAACTTGTATCATTTTCAAATGATATGGCAATAGAATATAAACCAAAAATCAATTGCTTGACATCAATGACAAGACAATAATTTATCTAACCTTTCTACTATTATGTATTCCTCTTATCTTGACCGGTCTTCATCATCAGCTCCATCATATAATCAACCTTCAATATTATTATCAACTATGGTAACACATCCTTGACCTCATTATTTGAGGGGATAGTAGAGATATTTATTTATCTCCCCCCCTAAAATGGTTGGGATTGCCGAAATTAGAAAATTTTGATCCTCCATACTCAATTTGGTATCAATGGTAAGCAAAGAAGAGAAGAAACAAACTGTCTCACCTTGGATATCCTCCTCAATAACCAACTTACTCCTCTTAGTGGAAATACGAGAAATTCTATTAGCATCTCTATGCTTGAGGGTAGTCATATGGAAAAATCTAGGTTTTTTTTTTATCACTAGTAGTTAGCCAAAGAGCCCTGGACAACTCCTAGAAAATATCCTCTTAAGAAATGATGTCATAGTATTTAACCAATATTTCATTCTCCTTGGTCATTGAGTCCAAGTTGTACCACTATGATTGAATTTTGTTCTGAATATCTTTGAGTTCAAGCTAGATAGCTGCCTTAGAAGAAAAAATATCACCAAAAACATCCTTGTTCTACTTTCTAACTTTATCTTTTACATATCTTAGTTTTTTAGCAACTTTAAACATTACAGTGTCATTTACATAAATATCCCACCATTCCCTTATACTATCCTCCAATTTTGGTTGAGATAACCACATTTTCTCAAACCTAAAGGGGAATTTTCTCTTACCATAGACTGTGTCAGCAACAAAAGATATAGGGAAATGATCTAAACCATTCATGGATAGAGCAGTGAGAGAGAAAATACTTTACCATCCAACCATTCAAGATGAGAGCCCAATTAAGGTGCACTTGAATCACCTCCTTCCCAATTCTTTTATTAGTCCAAGTGTACCTGGCACCTTGAAGATCCACATCCATTAAAGCTTGTTGATTGATAAAGTCCATGAGGTTAATCCTGCTATCCATTTGAGATTAGGATTCTCCTAACTTTTTTTTATCTTTAAGAAGGGTGTTAAAGTCACCCATAATCAGTCGACAATCATCCAAGAAGTTTTTCCTGTAAACTTCCAGTCTATTCCAAAATTTGACTCTAGCTTTCCTAGTGTAAGGGGCATTGATGTTAGAAAAGACCCATGAGAATCCATCTCTAATGTGATGAAATTTGATAGATAAAATTTTATCATCAACTATCATTTGATCCCCTTTTATATAGTTAAGGTTCCAAAAAACCATAGTAACCCTTGAGGCTCCCTTCGAACTACTTCCAACAACCCCACAATTTTTTAAAACCTTAATTTTATCAACCTTCTCACTGACATCTTAGTTTCCTAGATCATAATAATGTATGGCTTATGATCTCTAACTACATTCCTAAGAACATCCTACCTCTGGGGGGTATTTAACCCCCTTATGTTCCAAGAGATGATCTTCATTTTTTAGCTAGGGAACATGCCTCCTACATGGTCTTCTACTTATCATCTACAATATTTTTCTTACTCTCCTATTCTCTTATGTGATTAGATGACTTTCTACCAGCTATAGTTTTATTTATGTTAACATCTTCCTTCAAAGTCATTTTAGGAGTTTCTACATTAGCCTTCATATGGTTTCTCATAGAAACCCCACTTTGAGAAGAGGAGTCCACCTTCTAGCTCTCCCCCCTTCTTTCCTTTCTTTTTTTCTACTTTCATCCAGGGTTATTCTCCCTCCATTTCATTTTCAACCTTCTCCTATTTATTTTTCCTTTCCATTATGTCATCACCCCAGTTGAGGCCAACACTATTAATTATTAGGAAAGTAGATTTCACACACTCCTACAATCCTAATTTGGATGGATTCAAGAAAAATCTACTACCCAACACATTGCAAGGATAAGATTCCTCCAACCCAATGGAAGGCTTCCAATGCACCTCTTTCTATTGATATTATTCCACCCTTGATGAAATAATATCTTTAGTATCACCCTTATATGGGGGTCCCACACTTTCATTAATTTCTCCTTCCTTAAGAAACATATGCAAGTTTTCATCTAGCAACAAACCAGCGACACTAACTCCCTTGGAATCATTTGTGGGATCTAGTTCATGATGATTTTTCTCATCCTAAGGCACCTCTTCTCCCAACTCAATCCCACCAAGCTAGGTGGAGGGGTTTGGTGGAGGAACATTAGGTTCATCCTCCTTACCCCACATTGTGACCTGAGTTGCATTAACTTCTTTATCCCTCTTTTTCTTCCAAACTTTCTTCTAGTCCAATATATTTTGAATCTTCTCCTTGTTCACTCTTTTAGGGCATGTGTGTCCCAATGAAAATCTTTTTGCAAAAAAAGAAAGAAAACAAAAGAGTCTCAAACTTAACCAGTTGATCTCACTTCCCCAACTTTGAAAAAATCTCAACAAACAATGGGAGATTAGTAAACTGATTGACACAAACATAGATTAAAGAAAAGACAAATGTCAATTGAGAGGCCTTCATGGGTTCAATAGACAAGAGTTCACTAAAAGAGCTTGCTAACCCTTTAAAAACATCCTCATTCCAATAATCTAGTGGCAAGTCAGGGAGTCTTACCCAGACTGGAGCAAAGGAAAAAAAAGAGACATTCAAGTCTATATTTGGAGACCATTTTTTAAGAGTCGAGGAGGACTTCCCAATAACCCACAGACCTCCACATAAAACATTTGATAGATCTTCATCATTAGAGAAGGAAAAATAGAAATATCCTTCCGGCATAGCAACAATTTCTATCTGACCTTTCAACTGCCATCTCTTCTTAGAAAAAACCCTAACCACGTCAATGTTAGGTATAGGACCCATAAATTTGCCAACCAATAATAGAGCCATGGAAGAAATGGTATGGTCTATAACTAGGCTAGAGACAAAAATACAAAACTTACCAGAGTAAGGATGAGAAATATTGTACGATTACCATGTAATTTGGTTTAGTGTTAGTTTTAGTGTATAATTTTGTATACAATCAGGGTTCAATTTGGTTCAGTGTTAGCTTTAGGGTACAATTTGGTTTAGGATTAGGGTTCAATTTGTTTTAATATTCAATTAGGTTTTCAGTTATCATTCTATTTGGTTGTGTTATAGTCAGGGTTCAAATTTATTTAGGATTTGGGTTTAATTTAGTTTAGATTAATGGTTTAATTTGGTTTATAACATAATTAGGTTTAGGTTTAGGGTTAAATTTAGTTTAGTGTTAGGTTTCAATTTTCTTTAAAGTATGGATTCAATCTAGTATGGGTTTAGGACTACATTTTAAAAGGTTTAAATGATTAAGGTTAAATTTTATTTACTGATAAGGCTAGGGTTAGAGTTAGAGGTTAAACTAAGGTTTAGCGCTTAATTAGATTTAATCAAGGTTTTTATTTATTTATTGTTAGTGTTATGCTATTTTGGTTTATGATTAGGGTTCAATTTGGTTTAATGTTCAATTAGCTTTAGGGTTTGGGTTTAATTTTGTTTAGTGTAAGGATTACAGTTCAATATGTTTTTACATTAGACTTAGGGTTCAATGTTTTTCTAGGATTGGGGTAATGGTTTAAGTTGGTGTAATATTAAATTAGCTTTATGATTAGGCCTAAAATTTGGGTTGTTGTTTGGAGTTAGGGTTACAATTCAATTAAATTTAGGGTTAATGTTTAATATAGTTTAGTGTTAGGCTTAGAAATATGTATAAAATGAGAGTTAGTAGTAGAATTCAAAGTTGGTTTAAATGTTTAGTTAGACTAAGGGTTAAGGTTGAATTTGGTTATAGGATTAAGGATTGAGATGGTTTAGGGTTAGGGTTAAATATGGTTTGAGTATTAGGATTATGGTACAATTTGGTTTAGGTTTATGGTTATTGTTCAATTTGGTATAGTGTTACAATTAGGTTCAAGTTAGTTTAGTGTTTGTCCTAGGATTAATGATTTATTTAAGCATAGGATGCAATTTGAGTTTTGGTTTAGTCTTAGGTATAGGGTTCAATTATATTTAGGAGTAGGGTTATAGTTCAATTTGGGTTTTGATTTGTGTTTGATTTAGTCCTAAGTTTAGGTAATAATTATATTTAGGATTAAGGTTTTGGTTTAATTTATGTTTTGGTTTGAGGGTTAGGGTTGCATTAAATTTAGGACTAAACTTGGTAAAATATTTAATTAGGTTCACAATTAGGGATCAATTTACTTTAATCTTACAACTAGGTTTAGTTGTTGATTGTTCGATTATGTTGAAGATTGTGATACAATTTAGTTTAATTTTTTAAGGTTGTGGTGAAATTTGGTCTAGGGATATGGTTCATTAATAATATTACATATAAAAATAGAGTTAAGATTGGGATGTATATATTAAACCTAATTTAGTAAAAGTTAGGGTTCAATTTGGTTTAGTGCTAGGGTTAGGTTTAATTTTTAAAAAGTTAATTTTATAGTTCAATTTTTTTAGTGTTAGTTTTATAGGTTCATTTTGTTTAGTGTTCAATTAGATGTAGGATTAGGGTTTAATTTACTTTAGTACTAGGTTCAATGTTAACTTAGGTTTACAGTTTTGGTTTAATTTTATTTGCTTTAAGAGTTTGGTATAATTGGGTTTAGGATTAGTCTTAATTTTTTTATTGCTGGTTAGGGTTTAATTGGTTTATTATTATGTTGCAATTTTGGTTAGTGTTAAGGTTAGAATTCTATTTGGTTTAGGTTTATTGTTAATAGTCTATGTGGTTTACTATTTTATTACATTTATAATGGTTAAATTTGAGTTGAGATTTAATAAGGGTTTTAATGCTTAATTAGGTTTAGGTTCAAAGTTGGGATCAATTTACTTTAGTGTCATAGTTAGGTTTTACGCTCATTTAGGATTTTCATTTAATTTAGTGGTTATGAGTTCAATTTGTTTGCATTAGGGTTAGGGTTCAATTTGATATATTTTTGGGGTTATGATTCTATTTGGTTTAATAACTTGGTGTGTTGGTTAAGTGGTTGTTGTGTTATTGTGCCTTCATCATTCAAACCCTTGTTGGGCCTTTGGTTTCTAAGTGTTCAATTAGTTTTAGCATTAGAATTTAATGTGGTTTATTATTTTTAGTAGGTTTAGAACTAGGGATTAATTTAGTTTATTGTTAGGATTAGAGTTCATTTTGGTTTAATTTTTAATTAGGTTTAAGGTTATAGTTCAATTTAGTTTAGGCTTAGGATTCAATTTAGTTTAGTCTTTGGATTATGATTCTATTTGGTTTAGGGTTACTATTAAGTTTGTCTTTATTTTTAGTTAGATTTAGGGTTATGATTCAATTTAGTAACTTAGCATCCAGATTGTTTTAGTGTGTAATTTGGTTAACAATGAGGGTTTAATTTGGTTTAGTGTTAGCTTTAGGGTATAATTTGGTTTAGGATCAGGGTTCAATTTGGTTTAATATTCAATTAGGTTTTTAGTTATCATTCTATTTGGTTGTGTTATAGTCAGGGTTTAGTTTTATTTAGGATTTGGGTTTAATTTCATTTAGATTAATGGTTTAATTTGGCTTAGGATATAACTAGGTTAAGATTAAGGGTTAAATTTAGTTTAGTGCTTAAGTAGATCTTATCAAGGTTTTATTTTTGTTTATTGTTAGTGTAGTGCTATTTTGGTTTATGATTAGGGTTAAATTTGGTTTAATGTACAATTAGATTTAGGGTTTGGGTTTAATTTTGTTCAGTGTAAGGGCTAGGGTTCAATATGTTTTTACATTGGACTTAGGGTTAAATTTTATCTAGGATTGGGGTAATGGTTTAAGTTGGTGTACTATTGAATTAACTAAGTTACAATTAAGCCTAAAATTTGGGTTATTGCTTAGAGCTAGGGTTAAAGTACAATTAAATTTAGGGTTAATGTTTAATTTAGTTCAGTGTTAGGTTTAGGAATATGTATAATGAGAGTTAGTGGTAGAATTCAAAGTTCGTTTAATTGTTCAGTTAAACTAAGGGTTAAGGTTGAATTTGGTTTTAGGATTAAGGATAGAGATGATTTATGGATAAGATTCAATATGTTTTGAGTGTTAGGATTGGGGTACAGTTTGGTTTAGGTTTATGGTTAATGCTCAATTTGGTATAGTGTTACAATTACATTCAAGTTGGTTTAGTGTTTGTCTTAGGTTTAATTATTTATTCAATCTTAGGATGCAATTTAGGTTTTGGTTTAGTCTTGGGTATAGGGTTTAATTATATTTAGGGGTAGGGTTATAGTTAAATTTGGGTTTTGATTTATGTTTTTTTTTGTCCTAAGTTTAGGGTATAATTATATTTAATATTAGGGTTAGGGTTTAATTTTGTTTAGTATTATAATTTGGAATTAATTTTGTTTATCTCTCTCCCTACCCTATATCTATTCCCCTATCCCCCTTTATCCCTCTATATATTTTATATCTATATCTTTCCCTTTCGATATATTTAGTTATCTCCCTCCTTCTACTCTATCACCCCTACCTATATCTCTCTAACTATTTTCAATCTTCTCTCCCTCCCTACATCCCCTCTAGCTCCCTATCTCCCTCTACCCCTCCCTATTTAATCTCCTCTAACCTATACTTATATTTCTATCCCTTTCTCTTCCTCCCTCTATATCTCTCCCTCCCACACTCACTCCCTATCCCCCTATCCATCTCTCTACATTTGCCTCATTTTCTCATTCTCTTCAAATGTTTTTCTATCTCTCTCTTTCTCTTTATTGGTTTCACTACCTCTCTATCTCTCTCCCCCTCCATATATGTACCTCCTTATACTTCTATATCTATACCACTCTATCTCATTATCTATATTTCTCTTTGGCTCTCCCTCTTCTCTTTCCATTATATATCTCTCTCCATTTCTCTACTCTCTATATTTGTCTCTTCTCTATCTCTCTATTTATTTATCTCCCTTGTACACATATGCACGCATCCATTTCTCTCTATATTCCCATCTTCACTTCTACCTCTATCTATCTATACATATTATTTAACCTACTCTCCTTCACACACACACTCCATACATATATCCCTCTTTTTATCTCTCTCCATATATAACTTCATATACACTTTTCTTTTTATCACTACATTTCACTCTGATTCTCTTTTTCAAATTATTTTTATTTTGTGGTTAGATATGGAATTATAAATAGGTTTGGGATTAAAAGAATAACACAAATTTAATGATTTCTAGGTTTAGTTTCTTGTAGTTTTTTATTAGTTTTAGGGTTAGGGTTCAATTTTCTTTAGTGTTCAAATACTCTTAGTGCTAGGGTTCAATTTGTTTTTAAGATTAGGGAGCACTGAGAGGGGGTGAATTTATGCAATAGTATTCTTGAACTTCTTAAAATAAGACCATAGCTTAATACAAAAATAAAATGCAAGTAAACCAAATAATATACACAACATGAACATCATAACACCATAATTTGTTATCGAGGAAAACCTAGTTAAGGGAAAACCCCAATGGGGATGATACCTACAAATATCTTACTATTGCAGTAATAAGTGTCTTATTAAAGTCATAAGTACAAAGATAGTAATGCACTTTCATACAAGATTACAGTCTAGATCTCACTACTCAATTACACAACTAAAAGTACATCAAGGCTTACAACCAATTACATAACCAAAATGGACTTATAGTCCTATAACAAATTGACTAGTAGCATCATCAATGCCTATATAGTTCCAATGAAGCTTCAAACATATATTTTCACATCCAACATAGTCTCTTATTATTTCATTTCTATATCATCATTGTCTCACTCATTTTCAATCAAAACTTGATCTTAAAAATAAGCTCATGAGCTCAAAACTAAAACTATTTTGGTCCAAATAAAGTAATGAAACTTGTAGAATTCTTTGCGCCAAAAAAAGATTTAAAAAAAAACTAAAATCTTTCTATCCAAACCAAATATCCTCTAATTTCATCTCTATCATAACAAATCACCAAACCATTAACCAAAATTGATTTACCAAGTGTACCAACTCGATTTCTCCAAACTGTCATGTTCTTCCCAAAATACTTTGTCAACCCAATATTCCTCAGTGAATATCTCATGCATCTAATGACTTCAAAATCTATGATGATCATACTCTAGACATAATAATATGTCTACATTCATTCCTTTCAATTTCATCTACTAACATTCTAAAACCTATCTAAACCATACTAATTTGTTCGACTAGTCTCTACCTTGCTTCTGGTACTTAGACAAATATAAACATCAAATCCTCTGGTAAACTATATTATCTACAACATGGTCAAGAGTAACGATGTTAGTTTCCATAAATGACAATATACCATGCATTATAGAGTGGCTATTGCCAACAATCTCCCCCTTTGGCATTGATGGCAACACTTAGTGAAAAATGGCCAAGTTTCCATCCCAAAATGCCAAGTCCAAAACTCATAAAAAATTGAACTAACTCCCCCAAAGATTATGCATTCTTCATACATTTCTTTCACCCCTTTAAAATCAATGGAAAAGGTGGTGACTAAAAATTATCTCTACCAAAATCCTATACTATCTACATAAGTATATACAAGTTATAAGTTCCTACTTACAAAAATTTGAATATATCTGAGAAATTGTCCTTCAAGGTTGTTCAATCTACACTTCATGATTTCCTCAAACTATCCAAAATCTAAATTTTCCCACATATCAGATAATTCAATTTCTTAGCTTGTATAATGTCTGGTGGGGAACATTCTCTCATAGCTCCTTCTACAAATTCTAATCTTCTATGTAGAATGTCCAACTTAGGAACTATTAAATTCCTCAAGTCGGAGAATCTTCCAAGCATTCTTTGCCTCTCCACTTCCAAAAATATGATCTTGTCATTTATTTTGACAAATTCCTTCATATGATTAGATGCAGAATCCTTTGATGAATCAAAGGCTTTTGCATTATATACCAGTAATTGCTCAATTTCCTTCAACAACTTATCAATGACTGAAACATGAGTGAACGGATTTATACATAATTGCAAAATTGCACTTCCTTCCTTGATACCTCTCATAATCTCATTTATTATAATATCTAAATATTTCTTAGCTTGACTGATCAAAATGATGAAATCTCTTATTTACAAACACCTTCTAAACGTTGTCCCTAGTTACCTTCTCCAAGGATTCAAATGTGTATCAAAATTATCTAGCAAATCTTCTAACTGATCAGATACAACATTACCTTGATTGATTTTCACATGCGGTAAGGCTCTTGAGAGTACATCAACTACCCTGGGTAGAAATTTACCTTCTTTCTCCTTCTTTAGATCAAAGATTTTTCAATCACCTTAGCTTGAGATAACATTGCTATTCTTCTCATGTCATCTTCTTGCATGCTTTCAAGATCAATAGAACCATATAAATCAAGTGATTCAAATGAATCTCTTGCGAAAAATACAACAGGTCTTCTAGAAGATGGACTGATTTTTGCCTGCTCATGCTTTTATTCCTCTGGATTTTCTTCTCCAACTTTAATCTCAGCTTTCTTTTCAATCTCAGCATACTTATCCTCTATCCACATTGGCTTAGGCATAATAGGTCTTTCGTCCTCTCTTACCTCTTCTCCTTTGGTAGTCTCTAGCTCAATAACATCAATATCAATATGTTCATCAATCCCCTTATCCATATCAGCCTCAACTTCAACAAGTTTGTCTTCGGTGAATCTTTTTCTTGTCATAATTTCTCTTATTTTATCCCTAGTCATAATGTTTGTAGGATTAGTGTGGGGATCTTTCTCACCTTCTTGCTTCTCATCATCATGTAATCAATCAAGAGTAACCACCACACCATCAATATAAACATTAGATTCCTTAACTATATAAATGAATTTCTCATCAATGAA
The DNA here is from genome assembly GCA_027943335.1 of Chamaecyparis obtusa. NCBI lineage: Eukaryota > Viridiplantae > Streptophyta > Pinopsida > Cupressales > Cupressaceae > Chamaecyparis > Chamaecyparis obtusa. The sequence continues at coordinate 314,211 of BSBK01001090.1, forward strand.
AAGTTTATCCTCTTTCCTCTTAGTTCTAGGATCTTTCCTTTTAGGTGCATTGTGTCTCAATTCCATTAACATATTACTGATAATGTCATCAGAATCTACAATAATTTATTTTATCTTTCCATTCATTACCATGTTAATTCTTTTTTTTGTCAAAAACCTCTTCTTTTCTTCATGTAAATCTTTTCTTTCATCACTGCCGATTGTCAGACACATCTTAGATATAGATGCCTCCCTTATCCTTTTATCTTCCTCTAGAGCTATTAATCTTCTCTCTTCCAATTTTTCATATAAATGATTAGGTATTTGATCTTTTATTTCAACCACTATTCTACTAAAATTGTTTAGATGAGTAATTAAACCTTGTTCTAATCTCCATCTCTCATCTTCATCAAATACATGATAGTACTTCTTTAATTCAATCAAAATACCATGCTTGATAACTTTTTTCAAGATCTTATCGACATCAATCTCACCTTTTCCTACATTCATAGGTATCTCCTTTCCAATTCTTACTGCAGTAGCTCCTTTAGTCCTCATCTTCTTCTTTGATTGGCCAGATTCTATAAAGGAATCACCATCACTTGTCTTGTCCCTTTTATTTTTAGGACCAATACTCTTTTGTTGTATCCTCCTACACACTGGTTCTATTTTATTTCTCTTGACCTTAGGTTTAGATGCCTTCAGTGAAGAAGTTGACTTCTTCACAGGAGGTGTAGAAGATGCTCTAACAGAACTCCTTGTATCTCTCGATATGGAAATAGGTGAAGGAGGAGTTGCCTCCTTCTCAACATAAATTGGTGTATCTTGTGCCTCTTTCTTCCTCCTAATTTCATCCATCTCCTCTTTAGTAATTCCAACCTCTTTTATTTCTTTATATACAATCTTCTTAATCTTATGGCTCCTTTCCTTTTCTATTCGCTGCAACTGAACCTCTTGATACTTCTTGAATAGAGGTAAAATGGAATCACCTCTATTTAGATGTGTAATTGTAATATATGGGGTAAATATGAGATCCACTCCTAAATCCAAATTCCCAAATGAGAGATCCAATTTGATCAACCTAAAGGTTAATTCACAATCGGATCAATCTATGGAGAATATGAAAGAGAGAAAAATTCTATATTTCCCTATGGTAGGATTGTGCTTGAAATCTGAAATAATTGAAATACAAATACTAACCTCAAATTAGGGCAAATCTAGAAAATGTCAATTTTTTTATGTCAGTGTGTTCTTTCAGGCAATTCTACAACCTATTTTAGACTAGAAATGTCGTGACGAAGAAAACCCATAAATCTTTTGTCTTTCTGACGGCAGGTAGTCTTTGACCCTCATAAAAGGTCAAAGGATACATTCTTTATTTAAAGGTTGATTCTGACTTTGTTCGTAGATCTCAAAAGTTCACTGAAAAGGGTATCCAAATCTGCTCTCAGATCTGAAATTCTGCACTTGTACCTGCAAGAAAATGGGGGGTTTTTGTTGTTTGTTTGAGGGGTTTGCCTTGGTCAAACCCCGGTTTGGAATCAACCTTAATATTGAAATTGAAATAAGAATGCTAGCAAGTAGTAGAAATGGATCTCACAATGAAGCTATGCAATTTGATAGATATGTAATTGTATTTCGAATGTAAACAAGTATATTGATATGAAAGCTTGAACATAAAAATGGTAAAATCAAACCTTCGTGATTGTATGCTTGGAATCCACCTTGATAGAAGAATGAATGGATCTTGTAGATGGACAAAAGGATCTTGAAGGAAGATCACACCATCATGATGGCTAGATCTAGGGTTTGAATGATGAATCTTGAATACTTGAACCAAATCCCTTCAAAGGCTTGAATCCTTGATCTTCAATGGAGAACTTGGATGGAGAAGAAGACTTGAATGCTTGAATGGATGCTTGCTTGATCACCTTGCTTGAGAGTGCTTGAGCATGATAGAATGAGATGAGATTTATTGAAAACTTGATGGAGAAAATGGGAGAGGAAGGCCTCCTTTTATAGTGAACTAGGGCACAATCCTCTAGAGGGGCCACCTTGGAGAATTAAATCCAAATTAGGTCCTAACCTTTAGAAAATATACCTAGATTAAATGCAATTAAAGGATTTACCATCCCGAAACTTGAAATGGCCGACCTGGAGGTGGGAAAATAAATATCCCCGAAACCCGACACCCAAAAATCAAGGAAATTTGAAATTTTGAACAGAGGGTCAAGGATGAGGTTGGAACTGACCAGGTCAGGATTGAGGTCGATCCTGAGTAGGTTAGGATAGAGGTCAACTTTGACCCCAAAAGGTTTACTTTGACCTTTTCATCAAAAACCTCAGGATCTTGTCCCAGAATGTTATGAAATGCAGATTGGAGTGAAAATCAGGGGCAGATAGAAGCATAAATGAGGATAACAAGTATGATCTGAGCAACGAGTTGATTCAAGGTGCTTGACATGACCCAGACTACTCACTAGGAGGGCTAAATGCTCTTAACATGGAAGTGCTTCCAATTTAAGATGATACATTAAGCCCCTACTTTAGCAAGAGTATGGACTCGATGCAAACTCTTGGTAAAGGAGAAGAAAGAGAAGAGATCCAAGTGGATTCACAATGAGATAAAATAACACTTAGTTAAGGACACAAGCCCCTAGACTAAGGATTCTAACTCGACATACATGCATGAGGGTGCGAAAATCAAAAGGAAACAAAAGAGGGGTTAGCACTAAAATGAACCCAAATCAACTAGCATAAGAAACCTTGCTAAGAAACATTTCTTATTCTAACATCATATTTGGAAAGTTATCATAAAAGCATAAATGTTTACATAAGAAAGATAAGAACAACACTATAAATGACATGGCTTCATGATCCATTCCTACTAGCATGAAAGTGAAAAAAGAGAGAGGGAAAAGAGTGATTACCTCGCCTAGTAAGATGCCCACCTTACCATGAATCACCCTGGAGGGAGAGCCCAACAGGTTCACCCATAAACTATGCTTGTAATTGTAATGCATCTTCTGATGGCTTCTGGAATACTCATAGATCCACCTTCTTGTATCACTATGAATATAAAATGCATGTCCCCTCAGGATTTAGCAACTTATGTGTGTTACCTTCGGAAGATTTAGCATATGAATGCATGTCTTTTCAGGATTTAGCAACTGATGTGCGTTACCTTCCAAAATTTAGCATATTTGAAATTGGAAATGCATGTCCCTTTAGGATTTAGCAACTTATGTGCGTTACCTTCAGAGGATTTAGCATATTGAAAATTTTGAAAAATGCACATCTCCTCAGGATTTAGCAACTTATGTGTGTTACCATTGGAAGATTTAGCATATAGATGCATATCTTTTTAGGATTTAGCAACTTATGTGCATTACCTTCCAAGATTTAGCATGTAAAAATAAAAAACTATAGTACAAGGGAGGCCCTATATATGCCCCCCTCCTTAATATGGAAAAAACATACTATTTTGACATGTTAAGGAAAGAAAAGAACAAGGATAAAGCCTTCTTCAGCATCAAGACAATATCCACAAACAACACCCAGTCCAAGCCAAGAAGGTCACAGCTCCTATGAGGCCATGGAAGGGACTAATGTAAAGAGATATCATGCAAGAAGTGAAAATAAAGTAACCCCTATGAGGGATAGCACACTGTTCAGCTTCCAAGGTGAGATATATCAACCATGGAAACCCAATGTCAAACAATGAAATAGGTTGTGATCAAGGACAAATATCCTCAATGCAAACCAAAAAAATTTATGTATGATTGGATATCACATAATAGATAAATACTACTCACCCAAGGAAAGAGGTGAATCCTGAAAAGATAGAAGGAGATAGCATCCTTGCCCCCCCAAGTGTAAGAACAAAGATGGAAGAGGATACCTACTTCACAATGCAAGGAGATATCATGTTTACAATAATGTACACCATATCCTTAGCGAGGGATATTGACCCCTACATCCAAGAGTATAGATAATCATGAAAAGGATATGTCACTCATGGAAAAAGGATCCTAAAAGAAAAAGATCTTATCAACAAGACCCCCACCAAAGAGGAGTTCTTTAAATAAAATATCATCTTTCAAAAGCGGGAACAAAGATTCAATCATCAAGCCCCCTACAATCAAGATGAAGAGGAATCTTTGAAATGAGGGAAACAACTCTAACACCAAAGCAAGGGTGAGAGTTTATAAAGAACATAATTTGCAACATAGAGAAGAAGTGACAACTTAGGACAACAACTTCTCATAAAAAAGATTATCCATAATCAAAACATCTGTCAATATGATGAAATAATATTGTAATATAAATAAATACCACTAAGCTAAGGAAAGCAACTCCCTAGACAAAGAGAAAGAAAGAGGTACCTTGCCCCCCAGAGATAGAGACAAGGGATACCTTCACAAAACAAATGTATTAGAAAAGATATCTTGAAAAAGAAAGGATAGATTCCATGGATGATTAAAAACATAATGCAAAGCCATAGAAAAATAGGAGAGAAAGAATACCAATTAAGCCCCAATAAAAGACCTAATGGATTCTAAGAGACTGGATGAAGATACACCTCTTGCCCCCCAGTCATGAGACAAGAGGGAAAGAACATCTACATTATATCTAAAGGAGGGGAATCCCCTATATCTAAATTATGAAGGAATTGTAAAACTACACGAGAGTGAGATATAATTCCTAAAGCAGCTCGTTCTCTAACATATAACTTGAAATGTTTACAATCAGCAAATAAATGTTTGTTACTATAATGAAAAGGACATTTGTATTTGTATAAAGCATCTATCGGCATACGTCTAAATATTTCCTTCTTGGAATTCATTAGCTCAACATATACCTTCTTAGCCACTTCTTAACGAGTATTAGGGTTATCTAAGATATGTGTGGGGAGAAGAATATGAAGAGGAGGACAATGTTTAGCATCACCTACCTTAACTTGAGATTTTGAACAACCAACACCATACATATCTGGTTTAGGGGGTATATGAATTTGAAATCTAATACCATGCTCATTAACCCCAAGCCTGAAACCTTTATAACCTTGTTTAGTCACCATATTATATCTGGTAGTGTACATATTATGTAAAGCTTCTACAGGAGGTGATTGTTTATCATGTTCATGAGTAAAGTTTGCATAAGGTGGGATAATAGGTTTTGAAGAAGTTTCTTTACCCTTTCCTTTAATATCATCATGAATCGGAGGAGAAGGTAAATCAAACAAATCTTGCACATCCGCATCCTGAACTATAGCTTGAATCCCATCATAAGTATGGGAAGAGCGAGGATGAACAGATGGAGAATTAGGTATCAAATTAGGATTCGGAATATTAGGATTAGGATTGATAGGATTAAGATTAGGATTGATAGGATTGGGATTAGGATTGATAGGATTAAGATTAGGATTGATAGGATTAGGATTAGGATTAGGATTAAGATTAGGATTGATAGGATTAGGATTAGGAAGAGTAGGAGATGGTGTATCATCTACCAAATTCTTCACATAATCCAAAAGATTAATAAGGCTACCACATAAATCTTTAATGAAGGTTTTAAATATAGGCAGACTAGTGTTGATCATCTTCACAAAAGCATAAGCAAGAGCAAAGTGAAGGGTCATCAACATAATGAAGTGAATGATACTCTCATAAACATCATAGGTATTATAAAGAGATGCTAAAAGAAGAGTAATAAAGAACATAACTACACACCAAAGCATCTTAACAATGGCCATAGAAAATGAAATGCAAGAAATATTTTTGGATTTTATTGATTATATAGATTTTTTTGTATTTTTGTATTTTAAAATGCAAGAGCATAAACTAGACCTAATCTAAATGCAAGAAAGGATCTAAAATTTAACACAATAAGGCATCTAATTCCACAAAATAAAGGAGAGTATGTTGGGTTCACCAAAATGAATAGAGGTAAGATGGAATCACCTCTATTTAGATGTGTAATTGTAATATAAGGGGGAAATATGAGATCCACTCCTAAATCCAAATTCCCAAAGGAGAGATCCAATTTGATCAACCTAAAGGTTAATTCACAATCGGATCAATCTATGGAGAATATGAAAGAGAGAAAAAATCCTATATTTCCCTATGGTAGGATTGTGCTTGAAATCTGAAATAATTGAAATACAAATACTAACCTCAAATTAGGGAAAATCTAGAAAATGCCAATTTCTGATGTCTATGTGTACTTTCGGGCAATTCTGCAACCTATTTCAGAGTGGAAATGTCGAGACGAAGAAAACCCAGAAATCTTTTGTCTTTTCAACGGCAGGTAGTCTTTGAACCTCATAAAAGGTCAAAGGCTACATTCTTTATTTGAAGGTTGATTCTAACTTTGTTCGTAGATCTTGAAAGTTCACCGAAAAGGGTATCCAAATATGCTCTCAGATCTAAAATTATGCACCTGTACCTGCAAGAAAATGGGGGTTTTGTTGTTTGTTTGAGGGGTTTGCCTTGGTCAAACCCCAGTTTGGAATCAACCTTAATATTGAAATTGAATTAAGAAAGCTAGCAAGTAGTAGAAATGGATCTCACAATGAAGCTATGCAATTCGATAGATATGTAATTGTATTTCGAATGTAAACAAGTATATTGATATGAAAGCTTAAACATAACAATGGTAAAATCAAACCTCCATGATTGTATGCTTGGAATCCACCTTGATAGAAGAATGAATGGATCTTGAAGATGGACAAAAAGATCTTGAAGGAAGATCACACCATCATGATGGCTAGATCTAGGGTTTGAATGATGAATCTTGAATACTTGAACCAAATCCCTTCAAAGGCTTGAATGCTTGAATCCTTGATATTCAATGGAGAACTTGGATGGAGAAGAAGACTTGAATGCTTGAATGGATGCTTGCTTGATCACCTTGCTTGAGAGTGCTTGATCATGATAGAATGAGATGAGATTGCTTGAAAACTTGATGGAGAAAATGAGAGAGGAAGGCCTCCTTTTATAGTGAACTAGGGCACAATCCTCTAGAGGGGCCACCTTGGAGAATTAAATACCAATTAGGTCCTAACCTTTATAAAATATACCTAGATTAAATGCAATTAAAGGATTTACCATCCCAAAACCCGAAATGGCTAACCCGAAGACGGGAAAACAAATATCCCCGACACCTGAAAATCAAAGAAATTTGAAATTTTGAATAGAGGGTCAAGGATGAGGTTGGAAATGACCAGGTCAGGATCAAGGTTGATCCTGACCAGGTCAGGGTAGAGGTCAACTTTGACCCCAAAAGGTCAACTTTGACCTTTTGGTCAAAAACCTCAGGATCCTGTCCCAAAATGTTATGAAATGCAGATTGGAGTGAAAATTAGGGGCAAATAGAAGAAGAAATGAGGAGAAAAAGTATGATGCAAGCAATGAGCTGATTCAAGGTGCTTGACATGACCCAGAATACTCACTCGGAGGGCTAAACGCTCTTAACATGGAAGTGCTTCCATTTTAAGATGATACACTTCTCAATATAGGTTCTAAACTTTTTTTCATTCATGTCAACAAGGATCTTGAGCATCTCTTCCACATACTTAACAACCAACTTCAGTATTACTTCATATCCCATCGGTTGAATCCACCTATGTCTGGGTACTACTGCCTCCATGCAACATTGATATATCTCAACCATGAAACATACTAAATCTGCATATTTCTCCACTCTACTCTTTAGAATTCTCTCTCTTTTCTGCATTTTATTTTGAAACATTTTGAAGTGTCCTGAGATTAGAGCATCAATATCATCTTTATGTTGACTCTGGTACATATTAAAAATTTGTAATGCCATAGCAATATCTTTTTGCCAAGATACATTCATGACTCTCAAAAATAAATTTGTCAAATAGAAAAATGTATGCACAATCAGGGAAACATAATTAAATTTTTATGACTTATCCCATTTGATTTTCTCTAGGGTATCTAGTAGCTGCTTCCTCATGATTTCATAGATATCAAAGTATACATCCTTCATCAACATCTAGTAAGCAATATGTATGATAGTTACCAATATAAAATTCATTCTGTTGTTGTGGTAGACTTTGTAGCCCAGTAACATAGATATTAACTTTACATCTAGTTGAATGATGTCATTTACCATCATAGCTCTTATGTCCCACCTTGATTTTGTGATGCAGTCAAGGATGGTGGATCCAATTAAGGACAGTCTAAACCTTGTAGCTTTAGAACAACACAACGGAATACTCAACAACACAACACCAAAAATAATTATTTAACTCTAATTTTCATTAACATGCCTGACTGTAAGGCCTTTCGGGTTAGGGCCAATTATAATCAAAAATAATTCTGCAAGATCCAAACATATCCAATACAATCTTAGCTAGTTCAGCTCTGAAGACAATTAGAAGTTGATGGAAACCCTAAGGTAGATCTAAACTTGAGCTCGCAAGCCTCCAAGAAATCTCCTTGTCTCCAAGTGTGAAAACCACTAGCTCTGCAATTACAAACTATCAAATAACAATCTAATCTACAAGATAATGCAATATATTTTCCACAATTTTGCCAACTCTAGCTTTCAGAACCTCAAATTTGACTCACTAAGTCTTCCAAGTCATGAACTTCTACGATCTCCTCATGCTCCTCCTCTCTCAACATCTACCCCAAGCATCCTATAAATACTAATCATCAGCCACAAGTCAGCTGGATGAATTCATTAACTCCCCCCAACAATTATTAAATGCAATACAAGTCGGCATCAAAATAGCCTTACAAACATTTAATCTAACATGTCAGCCTATAACAATAGCTACCAACAATAAATGCACCAAGTCAGCCCAACAAATCACACAGAACTCCAGTCAGTAAATCAGAACTATTGAGCAACAGTGAAATAATTGAGCATGCCAGGCATTGTCAAGCACTAATGTCGATCGAGTAACACTTTCATCGAGTGCCAGAGGTTACCGAGTTCCTTCAGCGATCGAGCTTCCTTCAATGATCGAGGATGTCGGTCAAGGGTGCAACTGAGTAACACCGGCCAAACATACACCTCTCATGAAGATTCACCGAGTACCCTAGAATGCCCCTGCATCAGACACCCCAAGTTCGAAAAGATGTTCATATGTGAGAATAACATCTTTCAGGATTCAGTACATAAACCCTGAACTGGTTCTTCACATACAAGTCCTCCACCTTTTCAGCTCGCATACTCTTCCACTTCAACTTTCTCTGTCTCTTCAAGTCTTTTCTTGACAACACATGGGTTGGTTCTCCATACTAATCATTCATTTTCTCTGGATCCACGACCTCAACTCAGCTACCAATACTCACACTTCTCCTACTGAGCATTGTATCCAGTAAAGGCATTAGGGAAAACTTCCTATCATCCTTCTCAACAGTAAATACATTCCTTACATAGTCATACATAGCTCTGCAATCATATTGGCAAGGTCTACCGAGCAATATATCACAACTATTCATCTTCATAATGTCACATAACACAAGATCCTTATACTGGCCAATCTGAACATCAATAAAGCATTGTTCTCTTACTTCTAGAGCATGAACATCTTGTAGCCAGCCAATCCTATAAGGACAAGGATGCTTTATTCTATTCAACCCAAGTTTCTGACCCATGTCCTCAGCAACAAGGTTATCAGTACTGCCACTATCAACAATAACATAATAGATTTTACCTCTAGACTTGCATCGGGTCCTAAACAAGTTACTCATCTGACAAGGTTCCTCCTTTGTATCGAGCAATGTTCATCGAAGCAGCAAGTTCTCAAATTTAGGTTCATTCTCATTCACCATAGCAGTTCATCGGTCACCAAGCTTCTTCTGTGTACACTCAAAAGAACAGTTTCCTTCCTCTCCGCAGTTATAGCAAGTACCCTTAAAGATAACTCTACCTATCTTCTTCTTTGGTTCCACAGGTTTCTGTTCATCTTCTGCATTAGTCAGTTTATCCTTCACCGAGTGATCAATCTTTTCTTTCCCTTAGGGATTACTATGTTGTTTCCTTTTCAACTTATCTTCCACCTTCAGAGCATACTGATAAGCATCTTCAACAAAATCAATCTTCAACATACCAAGCTCACCCTAAATATTGAATCTCAGACCATTCACATACTAAGCTACATTTTCCTTACCAAGCTCTCGATGTCCAAACTGAATAGTAAGTTTGTAGAACTCCTCGCTATAATCTTCAACAGATAGATCCTTCTATTTCAAATTCTGCAATTTCTTAAACAAGTCAAGCTCATAGTCAGAAGGTATGAACTTAGCTTTCAACTTAGTCACCATCAACCTCCCCCGATTGATCTTCATTTCACCTTCATCTTCTCTATCTCTTTGTAGTTCTTTCCACTAAAGAGCAGCATGTCCTTTCAACTTTGTCTGTTCTAATCTCACCCGAAGAGGATCTTCAATTTCTTCCAGCTCAAAGAAATCTTCAATTTCACCAATCCAGTCAATCAAGTTCTTGGGCTTCAAAGTACCAGAGAAAGTAGAAACTTCCATTCTATAACTGCTACTTAACCGAGCTCTAGATCTAGGCAACCGAGCAGTTTTGTCTTCACCAGATCTAACCCTTCGGTCATCACCACTAGATCTAGCAGGTTCAAAGTCTTCATCAACTTCCTCATAACCATCTTTAGTACCAACATTCTGAGGTATACCAGTAACAGCTCTTATGATCTTGGTGACCATGTCATTCTTCATCAACTCCATCTCAAATCTGAAATCTAATTTCACCTTCTTTGTGATCTGAGATTCAATAGTATCACAAAGATCATAAATAACTCTAGGGTCCAATCTTCTTAGAGGCATCCTTAAAGATATGCAAAAACCCTCTGCAACAAACCCTCACCGACCACCTTGTGGCAATCTCCAAGTTGTATGCAAGTCAGATCTCAACCTTCCACCTTGAACAAACAACTAGGGCAAGATCCATGAGTTTAGTGCTCTAGATCTACAATCCAGATCATACAATATCTTCACAAACAAGATCAAATTTGCAAGATCAACCTTGCTAGGTCAACCTTCGCTCCACAAGATCAACTCTCAACTATGATACCACCTGATCCAATCAAGGATGTTGGATCCAATTAAGGATAGTCCAAACCTTGTAGCTTCAAAACAACATAGTGGAATACTCAACAATACAACAAAAAAAACAATTGTTTAACTCTGATTTTCATTAACATGCCCGGCTATAAGGCCTTCTAGGTTAGGGCCAATTACAATCAGAAATAATTCTGCAAGATCCAAATAGATCCAATACAATCTTAGCTAGTTCATCTCCAAAGATAATCAAAAGCTAATGGAAACCCTAAGATAGATCTAAACTTGAGCTCACAAGCCTCCAAGCACTCTCCTTGTCTCCAAGTGTGCAAACCACTAGCTCTGTAATTACAAACTATCGGATAACAATCTGATCTGCAAGATCATGCAAGATCTTTTCCACAACTTCGCCAACTCTAGCTTTCAAAACCTCAGATCTAACTCACTAAGTCTTCCAAGTCATGAACTTCTACGATCTCCTCATGCTCCTTCTCCTCTCTCAACATCTACCCCAAGCATCCTATAAATACTAATCATCAGCCACAAGTCAGCTAGATGAAACCATTAAGTCCCCCAACAATTATTAAATGCAATACAAGTTGGCATCAAAATAGCCTTACAAACATTTAATATAGCATGTCAGCTTGTAACAACAGCTACCAACAATAAATGCACCAATTCAGCCCAACAAATCACACAGAACTCCAGTCGGTAAACTAGAACTATAGAGCAATAGTGAAATAACTGAGCATGCCAGGCATCGTCAAGCACCACAGGCATCACCAAGTAACACTTTCACCAAGTGCTAGAGGTTACTGAGTTCCTTCAGTGACCGAGCTTCCTTCAATGACCAAGGTCATCGGTCAAGGCTGCAACCGAGTAACACCGGCCAAACATACACCTCCCTTGCAGATTCACCGAGTACCCTAGAATGCCCCTGCATCATTTTGTCAACTATTCAATAACCTTCTAGTTAGTTGATTCTAGCAATGGTACTTTTGTGGTAGCACTAAATCCAGTTACCTTATGGATCAATTCCTTAGTGATGTTCACCGATTGATCATCCAACCAAAAGAATTGATCATAAATCCTACTTAAAACTATCTTTATCCATTTTGGGTCATTAAAAGTGACTACATCTTTGTAGTACGTTAGGTTGATCTGATTAACTTTCTGAAACTCATCCTTTAATACTCCATTTTAACACAAAGACTCATACTAATTAAATATCTCATAATCACCAATATCTTCCAACTTGCAATGTATATAAGCATGCACATCCTCAAAAAGTAACACTTCATTGGGTACATGAGAAAATGCACCTTCGGGATCATCCTCCATGGATTTATATGGATGCAGTTTGAATTCATAATGTAACTTCTCATAAACATTAACAATTTGTAGAGTATCCATGACTATTCCAATGAATTGAGATACATACCTTTTAGGGTTTGCAAGTGAATTTGGTCAATGGCTAAAATTGTTGTTTGATCTCTTTTTTATTAGGTTCACACTTTATCTCTAGATAAAAAAGTGTCGAATGAAGTCTCCAAACTCCTTTTTATCTTGAAATTTGATCTAATTTTCTCAATAAATGTCATTCATACCTTGACTCTCCAAAATGTTTTTATAGCTAGTGAAATGTAAATCTTCTTGCGGTCCTCCAAATGATTGTGAAATCTTCTACGATTCTCAAAATAGCTTCATAAACTGATCTCTAACTACATCTTCAATCACAATAAAAACTACTTCAATTCTTGGTGTGCCAAAAGATTTTTTGATAAAACTCTCCTTTTAGGTCCTATGACCTAATTTGCTAATGAAGAGGGATCCACACCAAAAGTTGGTGTGATCTTTCTAGAAGCATTAATTTGTTCCTTTCTTTCCCAAATCTTGTTCATTTCCTTTCTTACTTCATTTTTATCAATTATTTTTCCTTTGTTGTTATTAATTGCATCATTCTTTTCTACTGAACCATTCATTCTTACTCCAACATTATTATATATGTGATCCTTATCTATATGTCTATAATTATTATAATTGTGACAAACAACATTCTGATTCACACGCCTGTGATTATTTTGATTAGTCTTCAACCTATAATTCCTTCCAATATTACCAAAATTGCTACATTTGTAGCATGTAGGGTTACCTCCATTTGCATTGGATCTAGATCTGGATTTGTATTCTTTAGATCTGTGTCCATATTTCCAATATGTAAAACAATATCTAGAAAAAGGTGTAGTAGTTGAATTTCTTTGACATTCATTTTCCCCATGTCCAAGCTTATTTCATGTATAATATTTTACATTGAATTTTTGTCCATTTGCTTTCTTCAAAAGTATCTCCTTAGGTTTCTCAATCTGGTCTATTTATTCTTCAACAATTTCATAATATTCTCCTTGTTCATACCCTAAGCCATGCTTATCTTTATGAGGTCTTTGACTTGCAATCTGTTCATCAAGATTTACAAAGCTAGATTTGAATTTTTCTTGAATTTCTTTGGCATCAGCTAGATCTCTTCTTAATGTCTCATTAACTCTTTCTAGTTATTTCTTATTATGTATAGATTCTTCAAGAAAAACTTGTAATTGTCCAACTTCACTATTCAGCTTGTAGCATTCTTTAGTTTTAGCCTTTAAGGATTCTTCAAGAGTCTTCTTGGCTCCAGTTTCTTTAGTGATCTTAATCACCATAGATTCCATTTAATTCTTTAGGTTGTTTCTCTCTTTCACAATATGCTCATATTCTTTAGGTTTGTCACTTTTAAAAGTAGATTCATTGTCTTTCTGTGGTAGCTTATCTACAAGACCTTTTCTCCTATCTCTAGATTTCCTTAATTGTTATTTCAAATTGTCAATGAATCCATTAGCTTCTCTCATTTTTTCTTCCAGATTAAGAATGCAAGCATTGGATTTTTCTAGATTCTCAAATGAATTCAAAAGATGAATCTGAATACTGCTAGGTATCACCATTAGGATCCTCCTCAAGCTGTTAAGCTTCTTGCAAGGAACTAGGCTCTGATACTAATTGTTAGGATTAGGGAGCACTGAGAGGGGGAGGGGGGGTGGGGGGGGACTGGATCGATGCAACAATATTCTTAAAATTCTTAAACTGAGACCATAACTTAATATAGAAAGTAAATTCAAGTAAACCAAATAAGATACACAATATGAACATCATAACACCATGATTTATTATCAAGGAAATCCTAGTTAAGGGAGAAACCTAGTGGGGATGATACCCACAAATATCTTACTTCTGCAATAATAAGTGCCTAATTAAAGGCATAGTACAAATATAGGAATGCACTTGCATTCAAGCTTACAGTCTAGGGATCACTAATCTATTACACAACCAAAAATACATCAAGGCTTACAACCAATTACATAACCAAAATAGACTTACAGTCCTATATTGAACTGACTAGTAGCATCAACAATGCTTGTAGAGTTCCAATGAAGCTCTAAACATAGATCTGCACATCCAACATAGTCTTTGCTTAATTTCTTTATACATCATCATTGTCTCACTCCTTCACAATCAAGAATTGATCTTAAATATAAGATCATGAGCTCAAAACTCAAACTCAGTCAACCCAAATAAAGTAATGAAACATGTAGAAGCCTTTGCACCAAAACAAGATCAAACACAAAATCAAATGTTTCTATCAAACCAAATATCCTCTAATATAGATAGAGGGAGAGAAATAAATATTTGTATAGAGAATTATAGAGATATAGAAAGAGAAATAGGGAGAGACGAAGAGAAATGGGAGAAATAGTGGTATAAAATAGGAGAGATAAATGTAACGAGAATGATAGAGGGTGAAGAGAGAGATGTAAGGAGAGGCTAAGAGATGGAATCAAATCAAATTATAACACCTTTAAAACATAACCTTAAACCTAATTAAATCCTAACCTTAATCCATAAGCTTAAATAAATACCAACCTTAACTTTGAACCTTAACCTTTAAACAAATTATTAATCTTCAAACTAAAAATAAACCAAATTAAATCTTAAACCTAATAATGAATAAAACTAAATCCAAATACCTAACCAAATTAAACCCTGCCCATAACACTAAAAAACTCAGAACTTAGCTGCCTAACGATAAACAAAAATAAACCCTAAAACTAAACCAAATTGAACTATGATCATAACCTAAAGCAAGTTGAACCCTAATGTTAAACCTAATTTAGCATCAAACCAAATTAAACACTGACCCTAATCAAAATTTTACCCTAATCTTATACTAAAACAAATTTAACCCTAACATTAAGCCTATTTGAACATTAAAGTAAATTGAACCCTAACCCTAAACCTAATCAAACAATATAAGAAATTAAACCTAAAAATTATCAAATTTATGTTTTTCTTTTAAATAAATGGGACATATAATCAAATAAAATCCTAACCCTTTTAAAACAAAACCTTAAAATTAAACCCAAACCTCACTCCATAAGCTTAAATAAATACCAATCTTAACTATGAAACTAATGTAATTATAATCTTTAAACAAAAATATTAATCCTAAAACTAAAAATAAACCAAATCAAATTTTAAACCTAATAGCAGACAAAGCTAAATCAAAACCCCAAAACAAATTAAACACTACCCATAACACTTAAAAACTTAAAACTTAGTTCCCTAACAACAAATAAAAATAAACCCTAACCTAAACCAAATTTAATTGTAATCAAAACCCTAAAGAAAGTTGAACCCTAATCATAAAACTAATTGGACAT
>BSBK01001090.1:975000-1015550 GCA_027943335.1 Chamaecyparis obtusa
ACATCTCTAGATTAAATTGACTATACGTTGTTGATATATTGAAACATATGATGGATTATATTTTGTTATTTATTAATAAGACTTCAATTATATACTTTGACATGATTCAATGCTTTTACATATGTTTTGATGGTTCAAAATTTTTAATATATAGTTATGTATGCTTTTATATATTCTTTTATATGGTTTTATATGTATGTTCTTATCTATGCTTTGATGGTGCAATAATTTTTATATGTAGTTATATAAATGATTTTATGTTTGTTAATGTGAACATGCTAAATGGATGATATTAAGTTTCAAAATTACTTGTGGCTCTTTAATTACATATTAACTTGTTATTTTTTATGATGGTTCAATTAGATTACTTAATAGTTAAAGATCCCCTTAAGACCTCCCATTTAAGACCTCCCCTTAAGACATTAGTTAGGTTACTAATGACATTAGTTAGATTACTTATGACATGTTAGTTATAGATTACTTATATTACTTATGGTCCATTAGTTACAAATTAGTGTTATTTTTTATGATATTAAGATTAGATTATTTATTAACTTTAAAGATCCCCTTAAGACCTCCCCTTAAGAACTCCCCTTAAGACATTAGTTAGATTACTTATGGCATGTTAGTTCTAGATTACTTATATTACTTATGGTTCATTATTTACATATTAGTGTTATTTTTTATGATATTAAAATTAGATTAATTGTTAGTTAACCTCCCCTTAAGACATTAGTTAGGTTACTATTGACATTAGTTAGATTACTTATGACATGTTAGCTCTAGATTACTTATATTACTTATGGTCTATTAGTTACATATTAGTGTTATTTTTAATGATATTAAAATTAGATTACTTATTAGTTAAAGATCCCCTAAGGCATTAGTTAGGTTATTAATGACATTAGTTAGATTACTTATGACATGTTAGTTATAGATTACTTATAGTACTTATGGTCCATTAGTTACAAATTAGTATTATTTTTTATGATATTAAAATTAGATTACTTATTAACTTTAAATATCCCCTTAAGACCTCCCCTTAATACATTAGTTAGGTTACTAATGACATTATTTAGATTAATTATGACATGTTAGTTCTAGATTACTTATATTGTACGTATGGTCCATTAGTTACATATTAGTGTTATTTTTTATGATATTAAAATTAGATTACATATTAGTTAAAGATACCCTTAAGATCTCCCCTTAAAATATTCGTTAGGTTACTAATAGAATTAGTTAGATTACTTATGACATGTTAGTTCTAGATTACTTATATTACTTATGGTCCATTAGTTACATATTAGTGTTATTTTTTATAACCACATATCAAATCAAATAAATTCATGTAACCATCTAACCATAATCAATTATCATATCATATAACCATTTATTAAACCAAATCATATAACCATATAACCATAATCAAATCGTGTAACCATCTAACTATAATCAAATAAAATTATGTAACTATTTGACCATAATCAAATCATGTAACCATCTAACCATAATCAAATCAAATCATGTAACCATATAACCATAATCAAATCAAGTCATATAACTATCTAACCATAGTCAAATCAAATCATGTAACCATCTAACCATAATCAAATCAAATCATGTAACCGTCTAACCATAATCAAAACATGTAACCATCTAACTATAATAAAATCAAATCATGTAACCATCTAACCATAATCAAATCAAATCATATAACCATCTAACCATAATAAAATAAAATCATGTAACTGTCTAACCATAATGTATATAAATGTCAACCATAAACACATAAATCATCTATGCATAGGTCCAGAACATATATTAATTGTTAAACATATGTGAAATGTCTAGAACATAAATCAAAGATGCACAAAAATGTTGTAAGGTATCCTAGACTGATAAAGTCACATACGAACAAAGAAACCCTCTGACCGAGTGTCTTGAGCATCCTCTCCACGTGAAGAAACTACGAGCCCCTAAAAATTTAGTACAACTTGTCAAATATATATATGTAAATTCATATATTATAATTATATACAAATTACTTGAAATATATTAATATGTGAATTTAAACTTGTAAATTTAAAACCTACTTGAGTACTAGTAGGTGTCGCCTCTATAGAATTTGTCATGCATATAAGCTTTGATCCCACACTAGAGGTAGTAGGCTCATGAAAATGTGCCAACAAATATTATATATAGAATACATATATATGAGCATTACTACACACAACTATGTAATCAATTTATTGACTAAAAATAAATTAAAAATTAAATTTATACCTGGGTCTTAGGAGAAAGAGGATCATCAGTGTGCACCATCACATCATCTACAAAAACACCATTATGCACATCATCTCTGGTACCAATCCTCTCTAATGAGGAGTGTAATGGGGTGTGTAGATGAAAAGAGAGTGGTGTAGAGTTAAAGTTTGAATGAAGTAGAAGATCCATATATGAAGCTATGGCAGTGTTAGTGGTAGTCTATCTCAACCCGTGTAACTACTCCTCAAAACCATCTAGGCCCTCTGCTATGATGCAAGCATCACCAAGTTGTATCCATCCCTATGTAGCTGTAGACTATTGTGAACTATGAGATTCATGAGCTAATGGTGTGCTCTAGGGTGGTGGAACTGGAGGGCCCTGAGAGAGTCTAATGGCATCTTTGACAGACTGTACATAGGGACCCTCTCTGACTGAGTAGTATAGGTATACGAATGTAACAGGTCCTCCAATAAAAATTGCCCCATCTCAAGATAACTCTAATGTTTGGTAAGAGCTTGTATATCACATGGTCTAGGGAGACAAGTATCTCTATATGTCTCATTAGTAGGGGGTGCACTACTAGATGATGCTTCTGAAGATGCCTGAGTTTGACTCGATCTAGTCATAATATATCGAGTGAGTGTATTATATGTAATGTTGGTGGCTGTAGTTGCAATGTGTCCAATCCTATCAATTGCTTCCCTCTTGGAAGCAATGAAAACTCTCTCAACAATATTAGACATAGATGGTTCCACTGTGTGTGTCATCTACCCAACCAAGTATTTGTGTCTTGGTACAACACGATCAGGCTTACGATATTGATCAGTTGCAACTCTATCACACCCCTATCCAAAGTAGCCAGGAAGATCTAGTTAGTCCACGTTGAGACCCATACGGACCTCAATGTAAACCTGTTGTACAAAGTAGAGTGGAATCTGGTCGTTATTGGAATAATGACCATGTAAAGAAAGGAACCGTAGGTATATCATGCATACTATCTTAGGAACCACACACCACGTAACCTGATAAGATCTAACCTTTCCCTTCTCTCGATAGCAAGGAAAAACCTATCCTTTGATAATATCCTTTGAGACCCATGCTTGAACCTCAGCTAAGGATATATTGTCGGAGATCTCAGATCTCAACTCTCAAAAAATGGAATCAACATTATGTGGGGTATATGCAGTCTGTCTACTCATGCGTGTAAAAAGATCTAAACTTTACAAAATGGTGGTAAAAATATCTCTATAGACATTGTCCTTAGAGGAAGTGATAGAATCTCGTAATCACCCCATCTTCTGGGTAGCAAAATGAAATATTGCCCCCATATTAGGAACACTGGGCGCCTGATGTGGGGCACCATGTGTTGGGTCATGTTGGGGGGGTAGCCTGTGTCGGGTCATCATGGGGTGGGGCACCATGTGTTGGGTCATCCATTGGTGCGATACCCTGTGTCAGATCACCCTGAGGTACATGATTGTGTGTGTCCATCTAGGGGTGACAAACATTGTTAAATGTTAAAATTTAAGTAAGTACATTACATGTGCATGTAAAATAATATTAAAATCTAAAATTTGAAAAATATAATTCTAAATTAAACTATGTTAAGGAGAAACTATGTTAAGGGGGGAGAGAGAGAGAGAGAGAGAGAGAGAGAGAGAGAGTCCTAAGGGGCATGGGAAGAGACAAAGTTCTAAAATTTTCTAACATTTTCTAATAATTATCTTATTTTTTCAAAAGTTTCAATTTTTTTAAGATTTTCCTAAAATTTCAAGTTTTTGTAAATTTTACTAAGGTTTTAATTTTTTTCTAAATTTTGTTAATGTTCTAAAATTTTCTAATAAAAATAATTTAAAACTAACATTTTAACATTACTAATTAAAAATAATTTAAACCCAAGCAATAAGATTACTAAAAACTAATATTTTCTAGTATTTTCTAACATTTACTAACATAATTTTGTAACTTAAATCTATTTTTTTAAAAATTAAAATTTACCGAAAATGAAATAACTATTTGAAAATAAAAGTGAACTAAAATAATTTATAAACATATAATTTACAATAAAAAATAATTTAAAAAAAGGAAAAAATGTGTGTACCTGGAATATCCGACGGTCGAAGGAGGTTAAAAAGAAGGGAAGGAGGATGAAGTCAATGAGGTTTTCAAAGGGTTTTATCCAACTTTGGGGGTCCACGATCTCTCTAGAAATAGTGATTGTGAAAATGACCCCTCCACCAAAATTTATAGGGAATCTAGCATAGGGGTACTTCGGAAGAACTAGGGAGTCTTCACCCGAAGGGGGTCTCATCCCTTCATGTGAAGTACCCCATGTCAGGAGATTTGAATTTCTCCTATCTCCATTTTGGGAGATTTGAATTTGTTTGAATTTGGCATGCCAATCTCGCTTGACGCCAAAACTTGTAGTGAGGGTTAGTTGAAAGTTGCACCACTGGGTTTCTGCTTCCAAACCATTCATCTTGGCACCAAACAATTTGCACCATTACCTTTAGTTGGGTAGGTAAACACTAGTGACAACCCTATTCTACCCATTTAGTCACTAGAACATTCGTAACCATGCCAGACCAAAGTGTCCCCAAGGTGCACTAAGCACAATTGGGCAATGATATTACGAGGCTTATATCTCAGACCCCATGAGAGGTATCATGGAACTGTGAGATAGTAAACGACCATATTTTTGAGTCCTACAATAACCTCTCTCCATTCTGGGAGATTCAAATTTGTTTGAATTTTGCATGCTAATCTCGCTTGATGCCAAAACATGCAGGGAGGGTTAGTTGAAAGTTGCACCATTAGGTTTATTCCAAATTGTTCATCCTGGCACCGAATGGTCTATGCCATTAGCTCTTGTTGGGTGGCTAAATTCTAGTGGAAACCCCATTCCACCCACTTAGTCACTAGAACGTTTGCAACCATGCCAGACCAAAGTGTCCCCAAGGTGCACTAAGCACAATTGGAAATTGATCTTTCAAGGCTCATATCTTGGACCCCATGAGAGGTATCGTTAAATCGTGAGATGCTACATGATCATGTTTCTAAGGTCTACAATTACCTCTCTCCATTATGGGATATTTTAATTTGATTGAATTTGGCATGTCAATCTCGATTGACTCCAAAACTTGCAGTGAGGGTCAGTTGAAAGTTGCACCAATGGGTTTCTTCCAAATCATTCATCTTGGCACCGAATGGTCTACGCCATTAGCTTCCATTGGGTAGGAAAATGCTAGTGAAAACCTCATTTTGATCACATAGTCACAAGAACATTTGCGACCATGTCGAACCAAAGTGTCTCCAAGGTGAACTTAACACCATTGGGTATGTTGACGAGCGTTCTGGTGTGTCAAGAGGAAAAGTGGGACCATTCCTAGGGTAAAGCTACCCAACTAGACATGATGAAAGCATCAGTTTGTGTCCACAATGAAAAAATGTTTCTACTCCATGGTTATACAAGGGACATCATTGATAGGGTAGGTTGGGTCCTATGTGTCCTAAATGTGTTAGGGTCCTATGGACCATTTTGGTTTGTAATAAAGACTACATGTTCAAATATAGTCAAAGGGTCAATAATAGACTACTAATTGATGTTTTGAGTTCTCAGGATGATCACATTTAAAGATAACTTTCAAACCTTATTGAATGCTCTAAAAGTTATTTGGTTAAGTTTTCAATCCTTTTATATTGTTTGATTGCATTTTGTCACTATTTTCTCAATAACACTTTGGCAAAATCTTGATGTAGAACTATCATTTCATGAATGTGCTTACTGATTATCATGGAATGATATGTCTTTGACATGCATAATAGAGTTCTAAAATGATACATTGCAGAAGAGTTGATTTGATAGGGTGATTACCAGATTTGTGAAGTGAACTTTGAAGGATTTTCTTGGTTGAGAGCATTAGATACACATGAATACAATGTAGCACATAAAGCATGAATTCACTTAAATTATGAATTACACATGTGAACACATGAAGAACATAAAGTGTAGACATAAATTTTCTTAAGTCATGAAGCATACATGTATCACATAGATTATGAAGCACACACATGAATTCACTTAAGTCACACACATAGTCTGTACACATGAATTTAGGTTATAAAGAATGTACTTGAATACACATGAATATACTTAAGGCATAAATCATACATATGAGTACATACACACAAGAATATTTACATACTAATAATGAATAAATGAACACACAATTAACAAATTGGATCGAATATCAAGTTTCATTAAATATCAAAATGAACAACAATTCTATACATATAAAAAAATGGCATATATGCCAAATCAATAATAGAGTTACAAAAATGTGGCATCAACTATGTCAAGGTTGATATATACAATAAAAATGTTGAATATATACAAAATTTGGTCATTCAATAACCACAACTAGATCTTTATATCTCTATTAATATCTATGACTCTGTTGGATCATCAAAATTGAGCCTCTTCAAAGAAGTAGGTAGCTCACTAGGTGTCTGTACAAAAACAATTCAAATGCTAAATCAGATATCTTTTCTCAAAATAACATCAAAATAACTAAATACTAGATTGTAATTTGTTGGTAGTTGAATTGTTGGTTACCTCATCCCTTTATTGTACAATTGGGTCATTCTCTAAAGCTGATGGTCCCCATCTATCATGAGCTGGACTCCTAACAAAATGTAAAGGCAGAGGATCCATGGGAGGTTATGAAGAGGGTTGTAATAGGTAAAATAAAATCAATACAAGTTAATAACATACATGTCAGGAAACACTAAAAAAATTATAAAATTGCATCTACTCATATCTAAATGCATATGTTTAACATGTATTTAGAAAAAATGCATACCTAAACCTCAAATGGCTTTCTTGTACTCTTAGGAGGCATTGCCACTAATGAGGTAGCTATGACAATTCCTGTATGAACAATCATAACATATGTCATATTCATAGAGGAAGGATTTCTAAGAGATTTAGAACAATCAAGAATGCAATTGAAAGTAAATATAAAAATGTTACCTCTTCTCTCTCTTGAACATCAGCGACATTAGGCGAATCCATTAATTCTATAAAACCCAATTGTTTCTATATATAGAAAAAATAAGTAAAGTGTGCATTCATCACTACAGACTACAAGTACATGTTTAATCATGAATAATACATTTCAACAAATAAAATTATATTCTATTGAATTACCTTTTGTCATTTGGGTGTCCTCAAGGATTTCTTTCTCTTTCCCGGTGTCCTCAAGTCAAGTGAAGTACCCTAGAAAAAATAAATAACATATTAGATAAATGAATATGATACCACATGCATTCAATTAACACTGTAAACAAGAGATGTGTAAAATATTATACCGTAAAGATTTCAAAACCAAAGTCAATGAAAGAAAGGGTGATATCATCAAGTTCAAAAATCTTAGCAACCGACAAACCCTATAAAACAACAAATAAATATGCATAAATATTAACAAAATATATTTTGAAACATTGATATTATTCTATTTTAAGGAATATTTTAAAATAATTACCTCAGGTGTTGAAGCTACACATGTACATGTACTTCTACTCAAACAAACTCTCTATGGTGTTCTCGTATCACGTGTTGCACCCTACAATGCATATTATTCATGTATCAATTTAAATTATTCTCTAAATAAAAAATTATTTAATTTTATAAGATTTAGGTGATTAATTAATAACATGTCAAAACAAATAAACAAACCTATCTCTTCTCTCTATAAAATACCATCATCATGAAATCATTTGTGAGGGTTGCATCCTCAACAGTGAATGCATGGCATCTACCCCTGAAATGTGTACACGAATGAGATTCTGAACCATCCTTATTCGCGCTAGTATCTACCCCAACACATATACCCTAACAATTGCGGCACATATTCTCAATGGGTTGGGTTGATCCAAATGGTGCATTTGATGATGATGGAGGTGGCGTAGGTGTTGATGCAAATAATGCATTTGATGATGATGGAGGTAGCATAGGTGCTGGTCTACCCTCTACTTTGACAAAATGTGTGCTATGCTCAATATTTGACATCAGTCATTGATGTCGTTGCATGAAGGGTCTATAAATCTATGTACTCCTTCACAAATATTGGGACCATAACGTGAACCATGGGATTTTTAGCTAGAGGTTTCCTATTTTGTGGTCGTACCACCCTAGAGGGCCCAGGACTATCCAATGCAAAGCCTCTCTCTCTACCTTGGAACTATCGGATGTCAAAGTAATTCAACTTCTCGCTGACCTTAAACTCACAATATAGCTTTCTCAAGAAATATAGAGGCACATCCCAATTATTACAGGGTTCTTGGTCAAAGACCATATACCACCTATCCCAAAAAGATGCTTTCATCCTATTGTGAACACACAAATGTATAGGAAATTGAGTCGTATTCACTTCTAGGGTGTTACTAGTACTAGGACCAGTAAAAAGAGCACATATATCACTTTTAAGAATGACCTTTTTTACTTCATCATATGATAACCCATCTTCATAAAATGCTCGACACCTGTCCCTCCATGAACCCCATTTAGTAACCTCTCTAGAAACCTCATTTAGACTATTGACCATTCTTTCTAGCATCAAGGTGAGGGTTGAGTGGTGGTCAAGACTAGAGGACCTTAACCTATTGACCAATATAGAAATTTGGGCACTATTATGTGCAAGGCATTCTATGAGATCATCTTGTGTGGCATCTACACCATCTAATATAGGACGTGGAGGGTTTATGGGTGTTGGTGGTTGTGGAGGAGGATTTTGTGGTTGTGGTTGTTTCTCATGTTCAATATTTTCTTCTATTGCTTCCGCATGAGGTCTTTGTTTTCTTTTTCATTTTGGGGAATTCTTTGTAGAATCTAACATCAAAATTTAAAAAAAGAACATAAATCAATTAAAAAATCATACTTCAAATAAAATACAAACAAAAATAAGTGAAACACTAAAATCTTACCTTTCTGATGCAATGCCATTATTGTGAATTGATGAAAATGGCAAATAGAAGAAAATGGAACCAAAACACGATTGTGTTATGAAGAAAAATGGCTTCCTCAATTGATTGTTCCTTCGTTTATGGTGTTGGAAATGGTCCAAAACTATGGGTTTTGAGGAATATAATGTTCTTCAAAATTCATACGCATTTTGAGGAATATTTTTAATCCTCAAAACCCGTATGCATTTTGAGGTGCTATTGGCATTTTTTAATATTTTTGGCTAGGCTTGGTAAAACCAAGCCTAGCACGATTTTGAATTTTGTATATCTCGCATGGATTATGAAAGTTTTCTTTTTTTTTTGGATGTCGCCACTAGACTGTCCACCATCTTGGTGCACTTACCTTACCAAAAATCCTACCTCTACTTTGACTCCCTCTCCCACTTGAGTCATTAGCTTGCTTTGTCAGTCTTGACTCCCCTTGGGGTCTTATTTCATTTCCCCTTCCACCATTGCCTCCCCTATGACCTCTTGAGTCTCTTCCTCTGCCTCTACCTCTAGAGCTTGAATTTTGTTTCTTTCTACTTCTTTCCTCAACTTTGAGAGCCATTTGATAACATTTATGGATAGTAGTAGGGCTAAGAAAAATGATTTATTCTTGAGTTCTCCATCTCAAACTGTTCAAATATCTATCCACCTTAATACTTTCATCTTCTTGCACCTTGGATCTCAAGCACAATTTTGGGAATTCCTTAGTATAAGCACTGCCATCCATTTCTTTTTTCCTTAGGTTCTACCTCTTCTTATATAACTGACTTTCATAATCCTCTAGCTTGTAGGCCTCTTTAACTTTTGTAACCATACCTTTCCATGTTGCTATAGGGTTCTTTCCATCTTTTTCTCTCTTTGTTTGTATAAACTTCCACTAGGTTAATGTTGCTCCTCTCATTCTTGATTTTGCAACACTTACCCTTTGGGCCTCACTAATGCCTTCACATTCAAAGTGGTTTTCCATCCATTCAATCCAATCCATGACCAGATCTAGCTCCATCTTGCCACTAAACAAGAGAGAACGTTCAAGTGACTTCCCCTCTAATGCCTTGATTTCCTGAAGGAATGGCTCTTCTTGCAATATAGGTTCAGGTTCAGGGACTTCATCCTCAGTGGACATTGCCATACCTTTCTCTTCATTTTATTTCACCTTATCACTCACCTCTTCTTTCTTTTCTTCAACCTCTCCTAGCTTTCTTCTAATGGCTGCTAGTTATTCTCTAAGGAGTCTATTTTCTTCTTCCTAATCTTACATCTTTCTAGTTAATTCTGCAATAGTCACCATGGTTGATTCACCAACTGATTCAAACATGCACCTTACTCCTTTCCCAAATCTCTCAAGCTCTAATACCAATTTGATAGGAAGATCACAAACTATGATTCACCTAGACTCCTCCTCAAGACCCCTAACTAGCTCTTATAGGGTTCTCTCTTGAACCCCTACTCCTTTGGGAGATTCGTACAATCTTCCACACTTCCCAAGATCTCTCTGCCAAGTTTGGAACTCAAATGAACACCTAGTCCTCACAAGTGTAAGTTATCCTCACTTCATATCATGGCTTCTTCAACTATTATACAGGGATGATGTATAATTATTTGTCTATTTCACTCATGCCTTACTTCATCTAGGACCCTCTAGCATTATTTTCCTTATCAATCTCATGAAACCCTATATTTCAAGACTAGTATCCTTTTAGGCCTAATTAGGCCTTTAATACTGGTTTTTGGCTAATAACTCAAAAACTCTACAAAGTCACCCCAATTCAAACTCTTGTCAGGATACCCTTTTGGATACTCTAAAATATTTTTAGGGTTTCATTTTCCCAAGGTGTTTGTACACCTCCTTCTTTGATATGGGCCTATTTACCCAAAGGATGAACTTTCAAATGGTTCCTTGAGAAGATCTCATACAAATGGATTCAACACACCTTGTCAAGCATGCCATAGATTCTTTGGTCTTGTTAGCACAAGTAAAATTTCCGTGATTGCAGTATTATTTTCTATGCCTCTGCAAGTATTTCTCCCATCTTCCTGGCAAAACCCTTGGTAAAATTTCAAAAATCTAGCCATTTGCAAGAAAAACCCTAAGTGTGCCCTAGCCCTGTTCTAATTAAGCGTTACTTTTTGGGCCACTTAAAAACTGATAAATGCATGCGCTTTAATTTTTATTCACCCACGGTCTTTATTTTTCTATAGTTTCCAAGCACCCAGTGAAATATTTTTCCTAAGTCCAGCACTTTAATATTTCCTATAGTTTCTGACCTTATTTCTTTCCTGGGCCCGGCTCTGACAACATCTGCATCTAATGGTTAGCGTAAGTCCGCAAGGGATGTTTCAGAGGCTTGCAAACTTACGCCAGCCATTCATTTACTTTGTGACACAACATTTCAAAGGTAGTGGGTCCTATTTGTTGGCATGTCAGAAGGCTCTGACATCTGTAGAGATCAACGGTGGGCATATCTTCACAAAGGATGTGTCAGATGCATGAGATTATAAGACAACCGTTGATTCTTTTATGTGACGTAATCTTTTCTTTCAGCGGGTCCACTACCAGGTGTCCCCAAATGGTGATATTTAATTGGTCGGCGAAGTGATGAGGCGGAGTTTGTCAGATGGTCTTGTGTTAGATAATTGATCGATGATCGGTGCTTGATCACATGGAATATTCTTCCTCCATGTGACTTTGCGTCTGTTGTCCAAATGAGATGCCGAGGGAAGAGTGGGTCCTATGTTAGGGGTGACTGGGAAGAAACAATGAATCATGTGTTGACATCTGGCAGTTTGCAGGCGAGCCCAGGGTTATAAAGTATTTTCTAAATTTTGGTGGCTCAGACAAAATGTTTAGTGGGCCGATAAAGTTTCCTCTGTGTTCGCTCATTCGCAAAGTAACCTGGTGAAGTTCTAAATGTTTTAGCGAATACGCAAATGTCTATTCGCTGAATCTCCAAATAAATTAGTGAGGCCCTAAATTTCTCAGCAAACATGCGATTTTCTTGCAGTCGCGTATTCGCCAAATGGGTCAAAGAGTTAAGGTTTGTCGAGAATAGTGGGACTGTCTAGTGATTCATAGCTGAGGTGTCATGTTGTAATTGGCTGAGCTAGAAAGAAGTGAAGACACATCAGTGGGCCTAAGAGATTCTAAAGGATGCAAAGATAGAAGATCTAACGGCTGTCTGATGTTCACATAGAATCTTTTGAGGCTATGCGAACTTACGACAACCACTCATTTTAAAGCTTATGAAGAAGTGGGTCCAGTATGCCGATTCATCGCTAACATGCTTTTTTCTCATTGGTTGAGGGTTTAGTGATGTGTAAAGTGATTTTTAAAGATTTTTGTTGCTATTGTGGGATTCTACGAGCCGCCCGATCTGCCAGGAATAAAATGCATCAACGGTCATGTTTGAAAATCCAGCTGGTTACCATTTTTATTCAAATTCAAATATCTTGCAGGGTTTTGCTAGGGTTTTTGAACCAGTGAGTCATGTAAAATGATGCAGTGGCTAGGAATTGAATTCTTCAGTACAGATTACAGTTGGGAAAGGATATAGAAGGCATAAATTATAGCTAAAATCCAATTTTGTTTCCTATGATGCCGAGCCAAATGAATATCAGGGTTGAATTTTTGCAGAGGGGCATTCATTGCAGATGGACAGTGTGATGATAAAATCAAATTTGTGAAAATTGAGCCAGGGATAGCATTGAAGACATAAAGCATGTCGACTCAATTGCAAATATCTCACCTGTTTCAGTAGTGCAGTTATTGTAAACCCTTTCGGGTTGTTGTAAAGGTTTTTAGGGTTAATTTTTGTAACCCTAGAATGATCAGTTGCTTGTTGTATCTCTTGGTATAAAGGGATTTTTCATGATCATTCTAAGGGATTGGGAGTTTAGGTCTTAAAAAGATAGAAATTTCTGAAACCCTAGCTTTCAGTCAAGGATTGTAATTTTTGATATCATTTTATCAAACAATAGAGAAGAAGTACATGTTGATGTTCTTATCTTGCAAGCTTACTATTCTGGGTACTGTATGCACATGGTGAAAGTTTATACTTAATACAAATCTCAGATCTTTGTCTCTCCTTTGCTCTATTCTTTGAATCTTTAAATATTTGCATAAGGTTTGTGTGAATGTATTGGTGCTTTGAGTTCCAACCTAGAGTTAGATTAAATATTGCTCAAAGTGGAATATGTGTTCTTGGAGTTTATTTGAAGGATTTTCATAAGTAGGAAAGAGTTGAGGTATTTGTGTTTATGTCTAAAGACCAATTTCAGACACCATTGTATTCATCCTTTTCCTTAATATTTTGCCCAATGGATAAGGCACTGGCCTATATTCTCCTATCTTTGTGTTGAGAAGAGTGATTCAAACCTTGTAATCCCAAATCATTCAAATCATTACCAGTCTTTTAATTTTATTTACATTTATGTATTGTCCTACCCAGTGATGGAGGATCAATGAACAATAGGTTCTTGTTTAGTATTCTCTCACTGTATTCATCTGTTGAAAGATCCAATAAAGAAATATGTAATGTCCCCTGTTGGAGTTATGGACTATAACTACCAATTTGTAATGTTTAGATGCTGCTACGATAGAGGTTAGACTGCTATTATGATATGATCCTTAGCTATTTACAATTGCCAACTGATATATTGCTTATAGCAATAATATTATTGTACAATCTTTCAATGCTTGCAATGTCTGGTATATAAATATTGCTTAATAGCATATAGTTGTTGTCGCAAATAATGAATTATAATCTTGCAGAAACTGTTAGGATGTTGTGTCTGATATATACGATCTTTTCCTGTAATCAAAGATTTTATCTCTGATATAAACTTATGTGCTTATATCCGACTAATGCCTAAGAAGGCAGTTGCTTGATACGAACAAATCTCAATGGATTATATATAAAAGTTTCTTGTTTTTCTTTTTTTTTTATGAAGTGGAGATGAAATCCCTTATATACGTTCCCAAATGAAATGATAGGTTACGTTGAAAAGGGAATTACTCATGTCCCTTCATCATTGCCTCCTTTCCTTACATTAATCACGCCAATCTATTAGTCTCTTAGCAATCGTTTCTTTCAAGCCTTGGGTTGTCATCGATTTGTTTGCCTACTTAGATTATCATGAACTGCTATCCTAAAGATATCTGTCATTAGTTGACATGAGAAAAAAAAATTCCTTTCTTTCTATTATTTATCGACAATATGTAATATCAAATAATAGCCGCCGCTTTAGCCAAATTGGGGCTTGAATCATAGTCGCTGACCATATTCCGTTTGAAACAAATTAATTAATCATACCTGTAAATACCCTAAGCTAACTATTGAATCAAACGGTTTGGATTTCTTTTGTCAATGATACTCTTATTCTGGGCGTCTTAAATCAGTGTGTTATCACTACGTGTGGGAATGGTCTCTTGAATGTCGTATCTCGTAATGTAGCCTTGTGTTGTTTGTAAAACACCGGGTAATCTCTGTGTGGGTTTAAATCATCATCGCCCATTCCAACTTGGTTGACATGCCATACATTATAATATCCCGCACACAAGATTAATATTCCAAGTCCAACTATATCCTTCTTGATACAGTTTGATTTTATCGATTATTATTTATTATTTGTATATTATAATACTATGATTATATTCTAATTATTATATATTTTTATTACTATTATTATTATGATATTGTAATTTTATAATTTGGAATATTATGATTATAATCTTATATTATTATTTTATCATTTATATTTATTATTTTAATAATATATTAATATATTATGAATATATTATATTATATTATATTATTCATTCATTAATTTAATAATAAGTTGTATTGTAATTTATTATTGGTTATCTATTTAATATTATCATCTATTATTTATTAATATTATTTTATTATTATCAAAATTATATTTGTCCATTAATTTATTTTAATTATTAATTATTAAATCTTATTTAGGAATGGGGCCATTACAAAATAAGGAGCAGAGTTAGAACTATCAGTTAGAGTTAATAATATTGGATCAGGTGCACCCGCCTTGATTTTGTAGAGCCAGAAGTAGAAGAGGGTAGTCTTATCCCTATAGTTGGACCAATTGCTTATAGATTGCTCACATTTGGAACTAACCAATCCAAAATATCCATCATAAGCATATTGGTATCTCATGGAGTGTAAAATCCTATCCAAGAACCAACAGGTCTCTTATCTATATTATCAACTCACCTAATTACTTCTTCCTATCAATCCCTGCATATAAGATTATACTGTACAATGAAGGTACTTTCATATCCCAAGGAGTTGTGAAGAGCCCATGGTGGGATTTCAAGAAAATACCATTTTATTGATTAACCCTGATTCTGGCAGAGCACATGCCAGTGGGCTTGAAAACTTAGAACCAAAACAAAAACCTATGTATATAAAGCATGAAATCAAACATTACTATTTATCTACAACAAGGAAAATTTAGATTCAATGCATAGAAGTGTAGTTGTTCAAATTACTATGCAAACTATGTCTATCTATTTAGAATGTTTACTTAGTTTGTTAATGAACTTCACAAAAACCTTCAACCAACCATGTGACTAGGCTATGGTTGGTCTTATATAGGCTAAATTAAAATGTTCCCTCTGGTGGAAGCAACCCTAATTGACTTTGTGCAATTTTGCACATTCGGCCCCAAATGTTGTCATGACAACTTTGCAAAATTGCAAAAGCTGTCAATGACAACTTTACAACTTTTTCACATTTTTCCTTCTTCACTATACTAACATCCCAAATCGATGCATAATGACCCCTTAGACAATTTTAAGCCCATATAACTCCATTTCTACTTCTTACAAGTATTTTGAGGTTGATTTACCCATTAGGACCAAATTGGCCACCCTTGGCAACAATATTAGGACCAAATTGGCCAACCTTGGCAATTTCTTGTCAACCATTGGCAACTCTTTCCCAAACAAAAACTTTGACAAAACCAAAATTATAAGACACTCCTTGGACCCTCTTGGAGTCCTTATTCACTCAATGACCTAGCTAGGGTCATCTACAAGCCAAAATGTACAAAGGGTCTAGCCTAACCCTGGGTGCTCCTGCACCATAGAGCTTGTGGGTTTCTTCTTGTTAGTCTTATTTGAGAGATCTAGGTTACAAATATTGGTGCATTTTGAGGACTTTCTTTTCATGGATTTGTATTTAAGGTCAAAATTGGAGCTTGTAGGTGCAAAATAGAGTTGACCACTAGATTTAGAAGGTTTGGGAAATTTATCTTTGACTTTTGTTTTGTCCAAATTGAACATTGAATAGATAATAAAGAGTATAATCTTATAAGTCCCTAAAAGATATTAATTGAATATGCAATATCTTATGTATAAGGTAGTATTTTTTGTTTGTGCAATTTGAAATATAATCTTGAGTTTAGATTGATGATATATTTTTAAGGTATCATATATTTTTATTTGCACTTGTTCTCATCTAATTGCAATTGAGATGCATTGGTTATTTCAATTTTAATTTATAATCTAATTATTTATAAATTTGACAATGACATTACATTATTATAAAAAGAATATATAAAAAAATAGATAATAATAACTTTAATTCTTAAATAAGCATGACCCTATTTTGCTCCAACTCTCTTTGACTTTTTGTTGTATACTTATGGTTTACATCTAAATTTATGTAAATGAGTTGGTTATAGTTGCACCACCACTTATGGTTGTCTCAATGGTATGCATTGCTGCCAGATTGGTATCTGTGGTGAAGGAGTGGGACTTTGCTATTACTACTATCATTTGCTGCAATGGGACTTTGCTCCTAATCTTATCACAGAGAAACACTTGAACTTTTTTCAAATTAAATAATCTACTATGCTTTGGACATATGCAAAGATTACATTATTATTATTATTATTTTAATTTAACTATGTTTTATATGGCGGGAGTCATTAGATTGTAAAAAATATGTTCTTGCAGGTTGCAATAGTGTCATAGAATTGGTGTAATATAATAAAGATTTGTGTAGTTATACTTTAGAATGTTTGTATAATATAAATCACTTATATTATTGTATAAATTAGTCAGGTTAGAAGGAAATCCGTTTTAGATAGTTATGAATGTATGATATCTTATATCTATATATTTTACTGTGAGTATGTATAGTTGTTCGATTACAAAATCATAGTGGATAGAAGGGAGATGGTCACTTTATTGCACAAAGTATCTCGTTTAATGCACATAGATAAAAGGAGGTTGATTTTCTTTTATTGAGTAGCATCCATTTTCTTAAATTGTGTAATATCTTATTTTCTTAGAATGAACATAGATAAAAGAGAGATGATTATCTTTTATTATGTAGTATCTTGTTTTCTTATAATGATTAAATATATAAAAGGGAGATGGTTACCTTTTATTGTGTATTATCTTGTTTTCTTACAAAGATAGAGGCTCTATAGAATCAACCACAACGCTAAAAAATTTGATGAGAGTTTTATCCAAGTAGATGGTGAACTTTACATTCATGTCAAGCTTAAGAATTGACCATGAGAGGTGAATAAGAGAAATTAATTTTAGGAAGCATTAAATTAACAATAGCTCTTATAGTAATGTATTCTTGTCCTTAATTGGTTTTTATTGTAATCTAAAAGTAATTTTTGTCACGTGATTGTAACTTTGTATTTATTAACATATGTGCAATTACTTTCTCTATGATACTTATAGGCATATTAATATATATCCGTATTTGAGGATCGTTATCTAAAGGAACTAGCACAAATTTTTTATATAAAAAATTATTTCTAATTATTCCTATGTTGATCGAGGTCACTAGAGATCTATTAGGAATGTGCTCGATAAAATATTAAATTATTTATTTAGATTCTAGTGGAAAATATTACAATCATTAATGGATCTATGAGGTAATGAAAGCATTTACTATGTGTTAACCTCCTCTTATGATGCTTGAGGGTAGAGTAATCACTTGTACTCCTAGTTTAAAATTTTTGAGTGAGAATATACTCCAATCCTCCTTTTCATTTATTGAGCATGCAAAAAGGGCGATGAATTTTAGTTTGTCTTCTTCTTTTTTGTTTTTCCTTCTTTTTTTCTTTTTCTTTTTTTTGTTTCAAGGTTTATAATGGAAAGAAGCATGAGGAACCAATAAAAAGAGATATCTATGCAAATGCCATGTTGACATTGTCTAAGAGAATTTCAGTGAGAAAGAATAGTTAGGCACAACAGGTATGAATGATTTCATTTACATATATGGTTATTATTTGGGATATAAAATATTTTATAGGTTTGATGTCGAAAGATCTATCATTCCCTTATGACATTTGAAAAATGAATTGCATGTTTGATATGGTTCAATATTTTTTTTATGTATCTTTGTATGAACATACAACAAAAATGAGGATGAAATATTTGAAGACATTACTTTTATTTTTAGTGATTACGACCATATGTCAAAATTGAATAAACTAGGTAGGTATATTTATATTGTGTGCTTATATAACACACACATTTACATATGTGTAGTTATTTTTAAACATGTTGATCTAGTGTAACTTCAAAATTATATAATATATGTAGTTCGAAATTGGTTCTATTTTTTTTACTTGAATTTTCAATGTAAATTTGTTGTAAGAGATGTTTTGTAGTCATAGTAGTGGATAGAAAGATAGAAGGTGTTAGTAATTTTTTTTGTGTTGCGCAAAATAGATGACAAAGTTAACAAATGTGGAAGCAAGTGATGGAATGTTGTTTCTTTTAGAATCAATGATATATTGATGTATTGATGATCTACCATGTTGATTTATTTAAATTTGAAAATATATTTTAAATTTCTTTAAAATACATCTTAGGTTCAAACTATTTCAATGTTCAATACAATTTTTTCAATATTTGTTGTGTACGTTACCTAAAGAAATAATTTTACATGTCAACTTTAACTTCTACACGATCCTTGAAAAAGTTGCATGCAATATGGTTATAGTAGGAACAAATAACAAAGCTGAGTTCTAAGCTCTAAACTTGGATTTTGACTTTTCTATTGAACTACCATAAAAAATGTAATTATTGAATGTGATTCTACGTTAACATTCAATGCTTTATGAGATCAAAAAATTACAATTGAAAACTTTAATATTTATTTGATAAAATTCTAAATAAAATTCAATACTTTTCATCATGAGTTTTCTCATTATTTTTGTGAGGCTAACACTTTAACAGATTATTTAGCCAATAAAGCAATTGATGATCGTGTGGTATTTCAGGTGGTTTCAAGTACTGAATTTCTTAGTGTTTAGATATAAATTTATGTCATTGATTTTTTCATTTTCTATTTAAATTGATGTGGTACATTGTGCTCATTTGTAATATTTGGCTAATTCTTTTTAAGATTAGCTTGTAATTATTCAGCTGAAACTGGTTATTGTCATTTGTATTAATGATTATGTTTATCTATATGGTACTGCTCCTACTAACTTGTGGGCGTACGTTGAGTACTTTTAAATGCTGGCATGTGAATCTCTTTGGTTATTTTTAATTCAATTGTTTCCCTAAAGTGTTATCGCATCTCATTGGGCAGATTCATTTATGATAAGTTTGAATACACGTGGCATTATTAATGATTTTATTGATTTCCCCAAATGTGTGTTTGTTGATCTTATTATCTTGCTCCATTCGCCATTCCCTGATATTATTTGACAGTACAATTTTTTATCAATTTATGGTCGACAAAGTCTGTGGTGGCTTATTTAATGGACTCTGATATATTTTTGGTAAACATATAAAAAAATTGGCAAATTTCCTTCTGCTTTTTGGAGGCTTCAACAAGATTCTTCTATCATTTTCTTATAGAGAATCACTTTTCTTTGCCTCGTCATTATTGGGAAGATAGAGTTGTTTCTGAATTCAATATTGAGAAGCTTAGTTTGGAATTCTCAAATTGAAAATGTAACCATGACTGTTATTGGTAATCAATGGCTTCAAGCTAATTGCTCTGCTTTATTAGCTAAAGTTGTTTTAAGATTTATTACTATTGCTTTGGACCTATTACAAGATAGTGCTTTAATTTGGTCTCTTATTGATAATTGTGTTTGGTCTTTTATCTATGATGAAGATTTTATTCAATTTATTCTGGTCACTTATAAACTTAACTCTAGGAGTTTTCCAATTGGCAATTTCATGATTTTTTTAACTTTCTTGGTAATATCCATTTTCGTGAGTTGAGTTTCTTGTTAGTGTTGTTAACTATTCATTTCAGCGATGATTTATAGTGCATGTGTTTTGCATGCTCTATTAGCACTAAGTTAACTAAGGAGTAGTTTAGTTAAGACTCCCTCTTTCTTGTAAGTTTCGTTCAATCAATTTCTCTTCAATTCTTGTTTATGTGGTGGTTTGAATGAAATAAGTCATGCAAGAAATGTACAAGAAATGAAATTTATTCATATGGAGTTCTATTTTAATTTTGAGAAGCTCTATTTTTCTTGATCTATTATCCAACCTTTGATTCTTTTTTCTTAGCTAGATCTATGCAGTTGTAAAATTCTACATGGTATCAAAGCTTAGGTGCTAGAAAGGAGAAATCTAAGTTTTGTTTTGCAGGTTTTAAAGATCAGATCAGTTACAAAGAATGGAGTTTTCAGCCTCTTCTCTTCTCATGCCATACAACTATTTCGGATAGAAGCCAAAGATTTTTCTTTGACATAGAAGTAAAGGCTTGTATCGAATAGTAATGGCGACAGAGGTTGAACCCAATTCAGTAGTTGAGAAGTCTAAATACTTCAACCGCATGGATGAAGCCTTTGGTCTACCATGCTTATCCATCTCTCTAGAATTGTTGTTTCATGTCGAAGCATGCACAACTCCAAACTAGTTTCAGACTACGTTGGAGGGTCTTTTGGGAAGAAAGATGAGGTGCAGGGCTACATCCTTGAAAATGAGCTCAACTCATTATATTTGAGTAGTTTTGATAATATTCAAGAATTCTTCACAAAGTTCAAGGATTCATTACTTTAGTTGAAAGAATGTGGAATTGACAAATCCATGCATGAAATAAGATTAATAATTATTATTTTGTCAAACTTGTACCCACAATATGTTGTGTTTGTCTCTTCTTTTCACACAACTAGTCTTATGACAGGAAGAAGTTGGAAGATGCCTACTCTTGATGCTTTCATCGAGTCTTTGATACATGAGAAAGATAATCTCATAATTATGGGTACTTAAAAATTTCCAAAGCTCATGATGTTGTTGTGCATATGAGTGAGAAGAATTCAGAATCCAATCCACACTCCAAGACAAATAAGAAGCTGGGTGAGCCTAGAATTTTTTGTGGTAAGGTGGGACATGTAGTCAGCAGATGTTGGATGAGACTAGAGGCTTTAGAAAAGGCTATGCAACAACATCAAATTTTAGCCCTTGAGTCTTCTTCATCACACATAAGCCAAGATCATGCTCCTACTACATGGGCCTTGCCTTCATTTCCTCTTTAGTGACAATCATTTCAGTGGAGCTGTCATGCCTCTTTGTCCTTTTGCTTCCTTGGTTTCATATTTGATTGATTTAATTATAAACAATTGGCACCTGTATTTTAAACTAGCAATTTATTCTTGCATCATTGAGTAGTGTTGTTAGGGTCACTCGTACATATTTATGTGTCATCTGCATCATTGAATGATAAATGTATTTCCTTTGTTTACCATCTATTCATTGTTTGGGAACACATATGTGGATTATTATCTTTTGTATCTTCGATTGGTAGATGTTTTGCCTTTGTTTGTCATTTGTTCATGGTTTGAGTAGTGTCGTTGGGGGCACTCATGTAGATTGATCTTGATCTTCTTTTTGGTTTCTGAGAATCTCTTCATTCAACACTATGG
Organism: Chamaecyparis obtusa; assembly: GCA_027943335.1. Lineage (NCBI taxonomy): Eukaryota > Viridiplantae > Streptophyta > Pinopsida > Cupressales > Cupressaceae > Chamaecyparis > Chamaecyparis obtusa. The sequence goes on from BSBK01001090.1 coordinate 997,165, forward strand.
TGGTTATCTTTTGACAGATGTCCATAGTTTTCTTTTCACGAAGAATTTTTAAGTTTGCATGTCTATTACTATAGATTTTGAGGGGGAGTTTTGTTCCTACCGGGTTTTCCCTCTTTCATCTTTCCTTTCATTAAGTTTTTTCTCCTTAGTTAGACTTAAGGTGGGGTGTTAGTATTTTTAACTATTCATTTCAGTTGTGATTTATAGTGCATGTGCTCTATTAGCGCTAAGTTAACTAAGGAGTAGTTTAGTTAAGACTCCCTCTTCCTTGTCAGTTTCATTCAATCAATTTCTCCATAATTCTTATTTATGTGGTGGTTTGAAATGTATAAGACATACAAGCAATGTAAAAGAAATTCAATTAAATATTCATAAGTAATTCTATTTTCATTCTGAGAAGCTCTATTTTTCTTGATCTATTATGCAATCTTTTCTTCTTTTTCTTAAAGAGATCTATGTAGCTACAAAATTCTACATTTATCTGTTAGGGTTAGTGTGTTGGGTGATTGTTTTCAACAATCTATTGAGGAATTTGGAAGGATGTTGGAATTTGTTCCTCCTACTATGGAGTATTTATTCTATTTGATTACTTTTATCATGATTAGGATGTTCCTTGAGAAGCTATACCACACCAATCTCCTCCTCCTGCTAATTATTTCAATTTGTCTACTTCATCTATTATTTTGGTTTTGAAATTTTGGGGTGATTTGGTTTTGCAAATAGATGATTCCATGATGGATTTGGTTCTGCCTAATGTTGGTTCTAGTCATTGGTTTCATAATTTTGGGGACTAAATTAATCCTAGCTACCTCTTTATTTTTGGTTTCAAGTATCTTGCTATTTTTGTTGGTCATTTATATTCTCATGGGCCATATTTTCTATCACATTTAGCTTGTGAGTGTTTTTTGTATTGTTAAACTTAGTTTCTCTTTCTAGCTGATGAATTTGTTTTTATTTCATGCCCAAGTTGATACATTTGTAACTTTATTTTTATATAATATGATATATATTTAGTGATTTTAGTCACTTTATAAAATAAAAATATTAGAGGTATGATGTGAAACAATGAAATCTACTTAATAATCCTTCTCCAAATTTATAAACATTTATTTGTAATATAGGAAAGATACAATTAAAATTATTAATTTACAATGAATTAAAGTGTTATGATACCTTTTAGATTCTTATTACAATCAAACTATCAAATGTGGTGAGAGAAAATTTTGTGAATGTTGTTGAGAACGTAGACAAGGATTCCTTTCTTATATTTTAATCTATATTTAAATAGCCACACATGCATTGTACTGATCAATCCTATGTACAAATTTCTTGGTTAAATCTCTGAAAGAGGAGGAATAGTTGGGATGGCTAGTTTGATCAATAATGTCAAAAACTCTAGTCCAAAAAAGGGGTGATTCCACTCTATAAATAGGATTCGACTAGTATTTCTTAAAACAATAGTTTGAAAATAAAATGACAAAGGAAATGAAATTATTTTACCTGGTGAGAATAATGACATTGGTAGTGGGCATGGCAGAGGTAGAAGTAGTAGCAGTAGCATGATCTGATGGCTATCCATTAATCTTCCATTGTCGCACCATCAGAACTTGCAATGATGGAGTGGGACTTTTTTGTTAATCCCTTTATTTTATTTTTTGCAATGGGAGTCACAGAAAAACACTTGAATTATTCTCAAAATAATAATCTACTATACTTTGCACATGTGAAAAGATTACATTATTATAATTATCCTAATTTTAACTATGTTTTATATGGTGGTAGTCATTACATTGTGAAAAATATGATGTGCTTGGTTACAATAATGTCACAGAACTGGTGTAATATACTAAATATTTATGTAGTTATATTGTAGAATGTTCGTGTAATATAAATCACTTATATTAGATTGTATATTATTGCATAAATTATTCAAATTAGAAGGAAATCATTTTTTTTGAGTAGTTATGAATGTATGATATCTTCTATCTATATCTTTTACTATGACTATATAGTTTTCTAAGTAAACTTAGGCTCTATTAAATTATAGAATCATAGTAGATAGAAGGGATATGGTCACTTTATTGCATGTAGTATCTCATTTTCTTAGAATGATTGTAGATAAAAGACAACTAGTTATCTTTTATTGTATAGCATCCCATTTTCTTAAATTCATTATATATAAGAGGCAAATGGTTATCTTTTATTTTTTAATTATTGATATTATGGTAGAAACAACCGGGGGGAGGGGGATTTAATTAGTTTTTATCAATATCTTAAACTTTAAACCCTAAAACCATAGAACCCTTAACTTTATATACCCTTCAATATGATCTATATGAAAGGAATGTAAAACATGCATGCATAAACAAATCAAAAACATCTATTTCATCCAAAAAATATGAGTGCAATTAATAGAGGCATCAACATATTCTAATTCAGCAGTAGATTGTGATATACAATCTAGCTTCTTTCTCGCAACCAAGAAACTAATCTCTTTCCAATAAAGAAAGCTCCTCCACTTGTTCTTTTTCTATCATCCACACCACCTACCCAATCTTCATCAGTAATTGCATATAAAGTAAAGTCATCATATCTTTCATACCACAAACTATAGTCCAAGGTTCCCTTCAAATATCTTAGTACTATTTTCACAGTAGCAAAATGAGTTTCCTTAAGTTCATCTTGGAATCTAGTGACAAAGCTAACTACGCTAGATATATGATCTAGCCTTGTATGAGTCAAGTAATGTAATCCTCCAGTTATTTGTGTTACCTTTTCTTCAAGCATCAGAGTCCTAACAACATCAAGAATGGTTCTATTTCTCATTTCTTCTATGATATTTTGTTGTGGTGTCCTATGTGCAAAAGTTTTTTTGTATATCCCACGTTCCTCACAATATGCATTGAACTTATCTGATGTGAACTCACCATCTCTATCAAACCTTAATGATTTAATATTCAATCATGATTCATTGTCAACTTTTGTCTTGAAAATCTTGAACTTATAAAAAGCTTCAAACTTTTCTTTAAGAAAAGAAACCCACATCATTCTTGAATAATCATCAACAAAATTCATAAAGTACCTTTCACCATAATATAAACTTGTTCTTGTAGGGTCACATAGATCTATATGTACCAAATCCAATCTCCCTTTTACTGAATAATTATTTCTCTGAAAGCTAGTCCTGGTTTGTTTTCTCTTAACACATTCTTTACGCAACATATTAGTAGGCTTCACAATCTTTGGTAAATATCTAACTGCACTAGTGTTACTGATCTTCACAATGTTTTCAAAGTTTATATGACAAAACCTCTTGTACCATAACTAGCTATCATCTATATTCACACAAAAATAATGCTTTTTAATTGAATTCAACTGAAACACATTGCCTTTACTTTTAGTACCCAATGCGATCAGATTTCCTGATTGATCTCTGATAGTATATTTTACATTCTTTAATTGCAAATGATAACCTTTAATCTACAAGTTGTCCAACACTTAATAGATTATTCTTTAGTCCATCAACAAACACAACATCATCAATATTTTTTTACCATCAAGATTTATAGATCCTCTTCCTATGATCAAGCAAGGAGTATTATCTCCAAATTTGACTATACCTCCATCATACTTGTTAAGCTTCACAAATTTATCTTTATCACTAGTCATGTGATGAGATCAGCATCCATTATCTATAATCTATTTAGATTTATTTTCTACATGTGAAACCAAAGATTTGTTTTCATGAATAGGATTTTCATTTTAAATAGAAACAAATCCAATCTCATCTTGATCATTCATAGATTCATCATTAGAAGTACCCTCACTAGAGATATAACATTCCTTAAGATATTTAGACTTGTATGGCTTAGGTTTATACTTTGTAACTCTAGTAGGATATCTAGAGGAAAAATGACCTATCTTATTGTATGAAAAAAACTTCAAGTGTTGTTTCCCTTCATACTTTCCCTTACCTCTATTTTCCCTCTTTGTGACTAGGGCTACAAGCTCATCTAATTTCCTTTCTTCTACCTCTATTTCTACCCATTCCTTAGCATATTATCCAAGATCTGCATACTTGTCACTTATATTGGTGCTCACATTATTTGTTAGCATCTTCTTATCCATATGAACAATAGCCTTAAAATTAGATTCAACTTTAGATAAAGCATCTTGCAATTTAGAGGTTTCAAATGCAGATAACTTAACAATCAAAGTCTCCCTTGTAAATCCCTTTGGGAGTGGTATAATCTCTTCAATTTTCATTACCTTGGTGTCATATGAATATGTCAAAGATCTTATAAGCTTTGTAATTATTTCATCTTCTATAATAGAACCTCCTCTATTTATGATGTCAAAAATCATCTCTATCACTCACTAAAAATATGCTCTAATAGACTCATCTTCTTGCATCCTCATTTTTTCCAACATTTTTTTCCAACACTACAACTTTGCCTATTTTGTATATTTGTCTCCTTCATATAGTACTTCCAACTTTTTCTAGATCTCACATGCCAACTCAAGCTCTTTGACCTCTATAATGTTTTCCTCAAAAAGTGCACTAATTAGGACTTCTCTAGCAATCATATTGAATGTAAATTTATTTCTTTCATCCTTTGTACTTATTTCTAATTCATCCTCACTCTTGACATCTTTTTTCTTTGTGATCAACCAATATTCAATTCCCAAGAAGATCAAATGATTTCTCATCTTATTTTTCTAGTAGTCAAAATTTTGTCTATGAAATTTAGGATTTTCCTTCCTATAGCTTATCATTCTAGATCTTTTCAAGCAATTAATCTTTCTCCAAGAGGAAAAAAAACTCTAATACCAATTGTTAGCAATAGCAAGCCACACAACACAACTGATAGGGGAGGTGAATCAGTTGTGTATCATAATTATAAACTTTAAAATCATGAACCACAACATTAAGTAAGAATATAACAGTGCTAACCAAGATGAACAAGATATACAACAACACCATAACATAGATTTTTTGGTCTCGAGGAAACCCTTGTTAAGGGGAAAAAACTAATAGGGATGGAACCCACTAGATAGTGTGCTAGAATAAAAATGTCTTTGTTAGGAGACCTAGCCCTATTATGAGCTGATACAATACATTCAATACAAAATTTCATATTAAAGGATAGAACCATTGTTAAAAGGTCCTTCAATCTTTTTAGGACTTGATGAGAACAAAAATAACACTGCCCAAGGACACTACTCCAATGGGAAGGTTAAATCCACCTTCAGGACACACTATCCAGATACAATGAAGTGAACTTACTATTCAAATGATAGAAACTTACTTCCCTTTACAGTTCCATTGAAGTGAACAAGTAATGATCATAGATTCCACTCATACCTCTTCTCTTATTACATTTCTCGCATACATAATCATGCATACCTCTCATTCACATTCTTCACATTACATTAGAGAATTTATTCCCCTTTATTCAAGTTACAAGACTTAATTAGGTTGGCATGTTAGGACTTCTCCAATGTACAAATAATTATATTAAAAAATGTCAAGGTACACACGGTACTTGATACAAATATAAAAAAATAAAAATATTAATTTATACACCAAAATCCACAATTAACGCTTGCTAATCCATGGAGCATGTTACACCACCTAGTCACCTCCAAAAAGAAATTATCCAAGTTCATGTGCTAGCGTTGTCATCAGCATGACCCAATCATGACAATAATTCTAGAGTGCACTCCATCCTATTTTTTCTTCCATGCCTAAACATCACATAACATGATTCTAGCTCGCAACAAACTTATGCTCAAAAGTCAACAACTAACTCTGTCAAGTTCCTTGTCTTTGTCTTGTAACTAGTCTTCACCAAAGCAAGTTTAACTCTCTCAAATCACCATATTAAGCCATGCAACCTTAGACATAAGGTATACACATGTTTAGAATGATAATACAAAACTTACATATTCTGAACTTTCATTCAATGTCCTTACATCTCTGTCCAACTTCCTATAGAAACTAGAAACATAATCTATCTGAAATAACCATCTCAAAATTAAAGTATATGTCATATTATTGACATCAATGAAAAAACCTAAACAACAACAACAACAACAATTCCAACCAATATCTAACAAAAAAATTCAATCACTTATTTTTACTTTTGTTAACTACATCATCTCTTTTGTGCAACATAATAATTAATAACTAACACCTTGTATGTTTCCATTTTCTAATATGATTGCAATATATCTCCTACAACGTATTTATATGAAAAAATCAAGTAAAAAAATTAGAACCACTTTCAATGTAGATATATATTAAATACTTTTGATGTTATATTGAATCAACTTCTTTGAAAGTAACTATGTACATATTTAAACATGTGCACTATATAAGCATGTGATATAAATATACATACATATTTTAATCAATGTTGACATATGGTCATAATCATAAGAAAGCAAAGGATGTCCTCAAAGATTTCATCCTCATATTTTTTGTATGTCTATGCAAAGGTGCATGCAAAATATTGAAGCAATTCAAGTATGAATCCATTTGTCAAACATTACAAGGGAATGGTATATCTTTCAATTTTGAGTCTATAAAAATATTTTATATCCCAAATAATAACCAAATAACAATTATGAAATTGTTCATATCTTTGATTTATTATTCTCCCTCTTTGAAATTTTCTTAGACATTAACAACTTGCCTCTTGGATAGCTATAGTTATTTTCTTTTGGTACCTCATGCCTCTTTCCTTTTCAAATCTAGGAACAAAGCAAAAGAAAAAAAAAACTACTCCACCTCACATGTTGTATGCTTATTAAATGAAAAGGAGGTTTGAAGCAGATTCCAACTCCTGTAACTTGGAAATTTATAATCTAGGAGTAAGTGATTTCTCCACCATCAAGAACCAAAAAAAGAGTTTAACACGTAATAAATTATTTCATCAACTCATATATACATTAATGACTGCAATATTTTTCACTATAATCTAAATAAATAATTTTATATTTTATTTTTCATTCGTAATAGAGCTTTAGTGACCTCCATCAAAATAGGAATAATTAGAAATAAATTTTTACATATATATTTTGTGCTTGTTCTTGAAGAGATTGATCTCTAAAGGACATTAATGTGCCTATAAAGATCATAGATAGAGTCATTGCACATATGTTAATAATTACTAAGTTCTAAGTGACATAAATTGTCTCTAGATTACCATATAAACCAATTAAGGACAAAAACACATTACTTTAAGACCAACTATTAATTTATTTATTAATAAGTATTTTTTCTAATTCTTCTCTAATTGTCACTTATTTAGTTTTACAAGAATCTAGAGTTGACCATGACATGGATAATGTTCTCATCAATTTTGTTAGCATAACTTTGGCTGAGTGGGCTTAAAGTGACCCTCTCCCTTTTATCTATTACCATTCTAGGAAAACATGATACTACATGCAATAATATGTCCCACTCTCTTTAATATATAGTCGTTTTAAGAATATAAGAGACTGAACAATAAAAGATAAGAATCGATTTAAGGAAATAAGATACTATACAATAAAAGATAACCATCTCTTTTATATATAATCAATTAATGAAAATGAGATACTACATAATAAAAGATAATCATCTCCTTTATATCTATGTTCTTTCTAATAACAAGATACTAGGTACAATAAAGTGACCATCTTCCTACTATATAGAATGATTCTAAAATTGAGTAAAGTCTAAAGCTTAGATAACCACACATACTCACAATAAAAAAATAGTGATATAAAATATTATACATTCATACCTATCAAAATTCAATATAAAAGACTTATAATATTAAACAGAGATTCTATAATGCAACTAAACAAACTCGTATGATATTGCTGCAAAAACATTATATTTTCCACAATCTAATGATATAAAACGTAGTAAAATTATGATGATAATCTTTGCATATGTCCAAAGCATAATAGCAGATTATTTATTTTGAGAAGTTCAAAGTGTTTGAGGAGCAAAGTCTGAGTGCAGCAAATAAAGAGATTAACAGCAATATCCCAGTCCGTCTCCACAGGCTCCGATGCTGCAGCATATATCAGTACCTCTGCAATCTGAATGGCCAGCACACCAAGCAAGGCACGGATGAGGATTAGGACGCTCAGCTAGTGCCATACCTGCCATGCCCACTAATGCCATTGTTATTATTAGCACCACCACGCTAAACAATTTCATTGCCTTCGTTATTTTCTTTGAAAACTAAACTTGTGGGAAGAAATTCCAATGGAATCCAATTTATAGAGTGGATCTGCCTCTGTTTGGCCGTCAGATTCTAACGTTATTGTTTGGACGGCAGATTCTAATATTACTGTTTGGACTCCAATTACGAAGATTGTTCAGAGATCCAATCGAGAAATTTGCCCGCCAGTGTAGAAGAGATCAGCACATTTGATTCCTCCGGACTAAGGCTAGGTAAATATATATTTAAAAAGAGACGATGACGTCCACCATCGCCCATACTCCAATCAGAATTCTATGTCCACCAGGTAATTATAAGAAGGAGGCATCCAAAGTGCGAATTTGTCACCATTTATTATGAGATCCGCCTTCCTAAATTACGTTATTTTCAGCAGGCGAGATTACAATTTTCGAAACTCTCTTGTTGTTTGGGATTTTTAGCGGAGCAAAAAGTGACATTCTTGTGGAATGTTAAAAAATAGTGACAACTTTGTGCAAGCAAAAATCATGTCCAAGTAGTTTACCTTAAGTAAAAACGAAAGAAATGCATGTTGCAAAAGAACATTTAGCTTGTTTTAGGTGAGAATGACAAACAGTTTGTTGCCTTCAAAAATGTTTCTTCAACACGCTACAAATTGGTATCCAAGTTATGGATTCACTTATATTATCAGATAATATTATCAAGTAGCAAGATAATATTTGAATTCTGAAGTATTGGTAAGATAGAAAACGTTGAAGCCTTTGTTTGATTTTAGAAACTAAAACATGGCCTCCTAAAATTTAGTAGTAATAAAGCTTTTTGAGGAACATACGGTAATGAGATTTAAAATAATGCAATGTTGATCGATGATTTTATTTTTATTTTTTTGGGCAGAAGTAATTTTAATATGAATACTTTGTAAGAGCCATGATTAGTGTTAATGGGGGAATGCGATTCAATTGAGAAGGGGAATACTTTTGCTTTTTAATAAGTTGGAGGAAGTTATAAGATGGTTAGGAGGGTCTTGCGTGGTCAGATTTATTTTCACACACACTATCATGGTATTTGAGATGAATAGGAGTAGAAGATTCACGCCTTTTGCATGGCCTATAAGATAAATTACCTTGACCATTCTTGAGTAGGGGGATTCAGTTTTTTTGGTCTTGAAGAAGTTTATTTATTCTTCATTCATTAATTTCAAAAAGGAAGGAGTTAAGAGCCAACAACAAATAAAGGAGGGGATGCCCTAAACAAAAGGATGGTTACCCAAGCCTGGTGTAAAATAGATCAGTAAAGGAAATAGATCAGATCATTCATGATCACAGGAGAGATGTTTGATATAATCGTCAACATTGTCTTTGGTAATTACTAGAATTTATTTGTCTGATTTTTGGGGCACTCTAACAGTAAGTTTCTCAAACTTTCCACCACAACATCTCCCCATAGTTCTATTTTAAAAATCTTTACCAATCGTTGTCTTGGGTTGGTCATGAGATTATGTTTTTGATTACTGATAAAAAAAGGTTTTGGGGGGACCCGAAACCCCATACAAAATTACAATGAAAGATTAGACATTAAGCCCACCAAAAAGAAATTGGGTTGTAAAACAGCCCGCTAGAAGACCCGAAACCCAGCAACAAAACCAACCAAAAACTAGTAACCAGAAATGGACACCCAACAACAGAAACACAGACAAAAACAACAAACACAAAACAACAAGAAACTAGGTAAACTCCAATAGAGTTGCCTCCATATCTTTTTTAACATTAGACATCTTCCTAATGGTAGCATTGAGATCATTGAGCTCCAGAATCCTATCATGAATCTTCTTTTTATTAGAAGATCTGATACGCTTGCCCGACCTAGTCTGGACCTCATCACCATCTTTGGTATCTTCAATCTTCACAGGGGACCCCGCATTCAACTCCTGCTTGATTTTGTTGATGCACTCAACTGCAATCCCCATAAATAGATTGCTATCCAAAAGAAGCTTCTTGAGGGTAGACCCCATTTTATCCATTTTCTCTAGCAGTAGACTCACCTTCTTATTGTCCCTATTCTCCATGACTTTGTCCTTCCAATCAGATCAAGAGTCCAACCTCTCCTAGATATTATCAACATTGGCAGTAAGGGGTCTAAAGTTAAGACTCGGAGTCTTGATTTCATGAAAAACCCATTTAACCAAACAAAAGGAGTACATAGATATAGCTTTTTCCGTTTATAGGACTCCAAAGGGGGGATCAATTTCATCCTCTAGGTCTTCCTTAAGAAGCTAAATATTTCTCTCCTACATGTCAACAACCTTCAGGATAGGAATAGTTCTAGAAGAGGAGGGAATCTCCATTTTTCCAAAATAGTATCTGGGTATGTGCAAGATTATGAGGGGCCAAAAAGTGGTGATGTGAAAAATATTCACTTATCACTCATCCAAAAGTGCATGAAAATGCTTGTTGACTTTTTAGTAGGACTGGGTGTCAATACACCTGGGCAAACCTGAAACCAAAGCACAATCCTCATCAAGTACCCGAAACCTGTGGCATAAATCAAAACTCACAAGTCGTGTTTCTCATTTCTCTCATTGTTTTTAGGTTTTTAAAATGGCTCTATATATTCAATACTCAATTTTTTCAGGTATCTGATTTCCCTAACAACAAATTTGACTCCGCAGTATATACGGTAAGTAAATTCTTTGTATATTTTGATTATTTTATTTCATTTTGATGCTAAATATAGTTTTTTTGGTTGAAATAGGGTTTTGTATTTATTTTTGTAATAATATATATGAAATCAAATTGAAATTTAGATTTATTTTTTATTTAATCAAGCATGGCTGACAACAATAAAGAAAATAACCCTCCCGCACCAAATAACAATCCCCAAAACAATCCCCCATCTCAAAACCCTTGATCTTTAGAAGATTTGATACAAGATAATTTGAACACAATATGAGGTTTCTAAAACACATATCAGAATATACCTACATTAGGTCCCATGCTTGCCACTCAAAATATTATTATTGAAAACATTGACACACTCATGTGGCAACATAATGTTGCTCTTCATTGGCGTGATGATATGCACGCCCAATTTGATGGCGAGCTTGACCATGATGGGATTGTGGCCCTTAATATAACTAAGGAAGATATAGCCTCCTTTTTTGTGAATCCTAAAATTGAATTACAAGTTGAGCCCAAAAAGCCCAAATTATCAATAAAATGGTGCACAAATGAAACAATGCACACACACTTTTGGGATCATTGGTGGATGGTTTTTGATAAACCACCCCATAGAAATTTGGAGCTCCCTTTCTATTTCATAAAAAAAATTGAATGCTGAGTTTGTGCTTGGTCACAATGTTAATTATTTTAGCATGAAGCCCAACATGGGCGTAGGCGGAGGAGCTCCTCAGACTAGGCCATTTGTCCAGTACAAAAAGGTCACTACCTTTGTCCCCCCACTGATGTCGCACCCCCTCCTCTAGTACAACATCCTGATATCATTGCAGAGGCCGCCTCATAGACTATTAGGGCCATTCATTTGCTGAGTGATCAGTTGATCATGCAGACCAAGTCAATGTTGCCTCCTAGTGTGGATGATGTTGGCACATCAACATCTCGTCGAAGTTCACATGTATGCGAGCCCCATATTTGCATTATATGCAAGAATATGTGCCTTGAACCGCTTACTAATGGTGATACATATCAGTATGTTATTGATGAGGAGGATATAAGAGATGCAACTGTAGAGGTTGCAACACCTCATGGAACATCTACATCTCATGAGAGTGCTCAGGAGGTGTATGTAGAGCCATGGACTCCTGTTGATATGGTAAGAGTAAATATTATAAATAAATTTGTCACATAACTTATTTAATTTTAAAATTATTTATTTAGATTAGTTTTAATGATTGCATGCACTTATGTATATATATTTTTTCCATTTATGTTCAGTCGATGACAAAGGAGGAGTTGAGACAGGTGGATGACTCCACACTTTTGGCCATTTCATTTGGCCTTGATGCCTATACGGTATATTATAAATTATGTACCCATTAGTTTTTTTATATCATTTGGTGTACATGCTTAAATATCTATCAATTAGAGCAATAAAATTCATACATTTACTAATATATTGTCATTTTATTATACTCTTGCAGGCTACAACTGATGTCAGTGGGGGGAATGAGGGGGTTCCTTCATCAGGTGTCGACAAAGGAAAGGTAATTAATTGTTTAAGATTAATTATGCAAGCATATGTATGCCACTTGTGTGTAGTAATAAATATTTTACTTGCACTTTATTGTATAGGGTGTGGCTCTTGATGATGTCCCAACACAAGTTCGGGAGCCTAGGCTGACAAGCATCTCGATTCAGAGTGATAGCCCGGTTGTACATAGAATTTTACATATTGTTATTTGTATTTTATAACCAGGGTTGTTATGATGAAGTACATTTATATATAATTAGCAATCTTTTTACTCTCATAGGTTACTCCCAATGTGAGGGAGGGCCCACGAGAATCCTTCATATCTTTGTTGACCCAACCCACTATTCCAAAGGAGGGATCAATGGATGTAAGTTTTAATTTTAGTTCAATCAATTTGTAATTTTATTATTCTATCATCTTGTTTTGTAGATTTATTACTCTATGTTGCACCACTCTACTAATCTCATTATTGCAAATATATATTTATAGGTCGGAGTTGGTTATGGTGGCATTGTCCCTTCACTACCAAAGACTTATGTTAGAACACCTGATCGTGGTAGGCGACCGAGAGGCCAGGTACAGATGTTTGTATTCAGTTATAATTTTAATTAAATTAGTGTTTGAATCATGAATTATATATATATATGTACAAATGATATAAATTAAGCAATCTAACTTGGGTTTGAATTCATTTTTTATACAAGATCAATCAGAGCCAAACACTTCTTCAAAGAGGCAACATTTTGATGATCCCCCTACGGCATAGGATGTAGTTTTAGTTTTGTGATCATTTAGAGATGCCACTTGGCACATTTTGAGATGGCATATATGCCACATTGTACACCTCGAAACATTGATTTTGTAGACATTTTGAAATGGCATGTGTCATATTTGTATATATGGAGATACTTTTGATACATTTGATACTTTCTATATATAGAACATGTTCATTTTTATGTTATATTTGCATCATCTTTTGTATACATATTTATTATTCATGTTTATGGAATAGAATGGTGAAGTTATATATTGACTATGATTATCATTATGATTTAAATTATATCTTGTTGAAGTTATATGTCATTTTTTAAAAAAAATTTATAATAGATGTAATAAATTACCCTAATGTAATAATTTACGTAGGTGCAATAAATTAATAGATGTAATGGATTTTTTGTCCTCAGTCACATACCTTGGGTCACTTGGGTCAAGCATGGTCATGAGCATTCCAGTGACTCTGTGGGTGGAATGGGGTTGTCATTGGTGTTAATCCGGCCAACCATAGCTGATGGAGTAGACAGTTCAATGCCAGAATAGACGGTTTGAAAGATACACTATGGAGCTACTTTTAACTGACCCTCACTGCAAGTTTTGGCATCGAATGAGATCACCTTTCCAAATGCAAACAAAGTTGAATCGCCCAAAACTGAGAGAGGTTATTGTAGACCTCAAAAAAATGATCTTGTAGCCCCTGGCGGTTTGTTGATACCTATCACGAGGTTCAAGATACGAGCATCAGAAGATCACTGCCCAATCGTGCTTAGTGCACCTTGGGGTCACTTGGGTCGAGCGTGGTTGCGAGCATTCCAATGACTCCATGGGCAGAATGGGGTTGTCACTAGTGTTTACCCTGCCAATCAGAGCTGATGGAATAGACGGTTCGATGCTAGGACAGATGGTTTGAAAGATACACTGCAAAGCTACTTTCAATTGACCCTTATTACAAGTTTTGGCATCGACTGAGATCACCTTGCCAAATACAAATGAAGTCGAATCACCCAAAATCGAGAGAGGTTATTTTAGACCTCAAAAACATGATCCTGTAGCCCTTGATAGTTTTTTGATACCTCTCACAAGGTCTAAGATACGAGCATCAGAAGATCGATGCCCAATCATGCTTAGTGCACCTTGGGGTCACTTGGGTCGAGCGTGGTGCGAGCGTTCCAATGACTCCGTGGGTAGAACAGGGTTGTCATTAGTGTTTACCTAGCCAACCAAAGTCGATGGAGAAGATGGTTTGATTCTAGGATGGACGGTTTGAAAGATACACTGTAGAGCTACTTTCAATTGACCCTCACTGCAAGTTTTGGCATCGACTGAGATTGCCTTGCCAAATGCAAATGAAGTCGAATCACCCAAAATTGAGAGAGGTTATTGTAGACCTTAGAATCACAATCCTGTAGCCCTTGATGGTTTTTCAATACCTCTCATGAGGTCTGAGATACGAGCCTCAGAAGATTGATGTCTAATAGTGCTTAGCGCACCTTGGGGTCACTTGGGTCGAGCATGGTGCGAGCATTCCAGTGACTCCGTGGGTGGAATGGGGTTGTCACTAGCATTTACCTGGCCAATCAGAGCTGATGGAGTAGACAGTTTGATTCTAGGATAGATGGTTTGAAAGATACACTTTAGAGCTACTTTCAACTGACCCTCACTGTAAGTTTTGGCATCGATTGAGATCGCCTTGCCAAATGCAAACTAAGTCGAATCACCCAAAACCGAGAGAGGTTATTGTAGACCTCAAAATCATGATCCCATAGCCCCTAATGATTTTTTGATACCTCTCACGAGGTCTGAGATATGAGCCTCAGAAGATCACTACCCAATCGTGCTTAGTACACCTTGGGGTCACTTGGGTCGAGCATGGTGCGAGCATTCCATTGACTCCGTGGGTGGAATGGGGTTGTCACTAGCATTTACCTAGCCAATCAGAGCCAATGGAGTAGACGGTTTGATGACAAGACATACAGTTTGAAAGATACACTTTAGAGCTACTTTCAACTGAGCCTCACAACAAGTTTTGGCATCGACTAAGATCGCCTTGCCAAATGAAAATTAAGTCGAACGAATCACCCAAAACCAAGAGAGGTTATTGTAGACCTCATAATCATGATCCCATAGCCCCTAATGGTTTTTTGATACCTATCACAAGGTCTGAGATACGAGCCTCGAAAGATCACTTCCCAATCGTGCTTAGTGCACCTTGGCATCACTTGGGTCGAGCATGTTGCAAGCGTTCTAGTGACTCTATGGGTGGAATAGGGTTGTTACTAGTGTTTACCGAGCCAACCAAAGCCGATGGAGTAGACGGTTTGATGCCAGGACAGACGGTTTGAAAGATACACTTCAGAGCTACTTTCAACTGACCCTCACTGTAAGTTTTGGTATCGACTGAGATCACCTTGCCAAATGCAAATGAATTTGAATTGCCCAAAACTGAGAGAGGCTATTGTATACCTTGGAATCACAATCTCATAGCCCCTAACAATTTTTTGATACCTCTCATGAGGTTCGAGATATGAGCCTCAAAAGATTGTTGCCTAATCATGCTTAGTGCACCTTGGGGTCACTTGGGTCGAGTGTGGTTGCGAGCATTCCAGTGACTCTATGGGTGGAATGGGGCTGTCACTAGCATTTACTTGGCCAACCAGAGTTGATGGTGCATACAATTCGATGCCAGGATAGACAGTTTGAAAGATACACTTCAAAGCTACTTTCAACTGACCCTCACTGTAATTTTTGGCATCGAATGAGATCGCCTTGCCAAATGCGAACAAAGTCAAATCACCAAAACTAAGAGAGGTTAGTGTAGACCTTGGAATCATGATCTAGTAGCCCCTAACGGTTTGTTGATACCTCTCATGAGGTCTGAGATATGAGCCTCAGAAGATCTCTACCTAATTGTGCTTAATGCACCTTGGGGTCACTTGGGTTCGAGCGTGGTTGTGAGCATTCTAGTGACTTTGTGGGTGGAACGAGGTTGTCACTAGCATTTACTCAGCCAACTAGAGCCGATGGAGTAGACAGTTTGATTCCAACACGGACGGTTTGAAATATACACTTTAGAGATACTTTCAACTGACCCTCACTGCAAGTTTTAGCATCAACTAAGATCGCCTTGCCAAATGAAAATGAAGTCGAATCGCCCAAAACTGAGAGAGGTTATTGTAGACCTTAGAATCATGATCATGTAGCCCTTGATGGTTTTTCAATAGCTCTCATGAGGTCTGAGATACAAGCCTCAGAAGATCGCTTCCTAATCGTGCTTAGTGCACCTTGGGGTCACTTGGGTCGAGCGTGGTTGCGAGTGTTCCAGTGACTCCGTGGGTGGAATGGAGTTGTCACTAGCATTTACCCAGCCAACCAGAGCCAATGGAGTAGATGGTTTGATGCCAGGATGGATAGTTTGAAAGATACACTTCAGAGCTACTTTCAACTAACCCTCACTACAAGTTTTGGCATCGATTGAGATCACCTTGTCAAATGCAAATGAAGTCAAATCACCCAAAATTGAGAGATTTTATTGTAGACCTCATAATCACAATCTCATAGCCCCTGATGGTTTGTCGATACCCCTCATGAGGTTTGAGATATGAACCTTGAAAGATCGCTACCTAATCATGCTTAGTGCACCTTGGGGTCACTTGGGTCGAGTGTGGTTGCAAGCGTTCCAGTGACTCTGTGGGTGGAACGGGGTTGTCACTAGAATTTATAATGTCATGAAAGCAAACCACCAACTTATATTCCACACCATTTTTAGTAACGAAAAAGTTAACTCTTTTACTCTCTCATGCAAACTCAGAAATCACGTCACTTGTAGACCATAAAATATGTAATGCATTATGGTACACTAGGTAGCCTGCAAGTAGTTGTGTTTTATAGATTGAGTAAGTAGTCCTTGGGAACATGTCCTTGTCCATAGTGGAAACAATTAGGTTTTCATTCTAAAACAAGAGAAGACCCAAATGGGAAAGCATGCACACTTCTTTTCTTGACCCAGTTCCATTGCAATGATTGTTAGTGGTATGTTTGAAATTCAAACTGTGAAACTAATCATGATTAAGCCAGTCAACACTCTATTAAAATTCAATTATTTTTAATATTCTGCCACCCCTCCTAAAACCCAATAACAAAGACTGAATATTAGGACATTTATTTTTCTTTACTTTGGAATATCATGTTCATGGAGCTTATTATGTTTGAGGTTTAACTTCTATAGATTTCCTATGTTCTTATGTTTCATATCATTATACCTCCCACCCAAAGGGATAGTCAGTCTCTTCAAATTTGCAAACCACCTCTATAAATGTTAACTTCCTCAATCAGAACACAACTAGACTCGCATATAAAAACCATAATTTCACATTTAAGGCGTGCTCCAGTGATAGCATCAAAACATCAAAGATTGTTTGAAATGATAAAAAATAATATCCTTAAGGCATTAGAAACAACAATCAAACATGTAAGAATTCAAACCATGCAAATGGCATAAGTAAATGACATGTAAGATCCCTTGTTGGCAATATTGGCCACCCATACATGATTTTGGTCATAAGTCCTTATCAAGACTTCTAGGACATTTAACTTTTAAATCAAATTAATTGTTACAAATTGCCATTATAGGCTTCAAAAGATCTCAATTAACCATTAAGGATCCTTTTGTCCTCTATCTCAGATTGGATCCATGGTGACCATAGGTGTCTTCATAGGTGCTCCTGCACAAGTTACAATCCACATACAAAACCAAGTTTATTGACTCAAAATACAATCTAAGAAAGGTGAAATTAATGTATTGAAATTAAGCTTAACAAACTTAGAAAACAACGCACTAAATTAACCTATTACCTAGTCAAGTGTTCTTGAAGGGTCATCTCTTTGCTTCAGGGTCTCCAATAGTGCTTCATGATCAACAGTACTAATAGTCCAAAGTTCTTTCGTCTTTGGTCTTCCTTGATGCTTTGACAACTTGACATTTGTTGCTATAACAAGGTGTGAATATATAAGAATAGTTTTGTTCTTCTCATAGTCTTCAAATGTAGGGATTCCATTCTTTCTAATCATGTATGTTCACAGCCATGTTCTACATTTTCATTCTCCATCTCTACATTTTCATCTTCACTCCATACATTGTTATTCACAAAATTAATTTCCATATATTTTCAAATTCAACATCCTCTTCACTTGCAACTACATTTATTC
>BSBK01001091.1:2500-132500 GCA_027943335.1 Chamaecyparis obtusa
CAAAAAACATCACAACAAAATAAAATTAAAACAAAATATTAAAAAATTTAATGTGAAACGAGATTGCCATACATCCATAGATACTCTTGCATCAAATTGTTTCTCCATGGTAATCCTTCAAACAAACTTTTAACATCATTTTTCATCATTAAGATCTCCTTCATGAACTGGTATGTCACGGAGCATTCACACCCCTGAATCTTTAGAAAGTCATCCTTACACAAACACAAATTCCATCAAGATAATATAACGTTGAGCCCAACCGAGAGGACTGACTGAATGGATATGCTTCAGATGCTTTAGCCCTCCATGTGAGAATGGAGTTGTGTATCTGCAATTGTAGAACTTCTCCAACTGATGTCCATAGAGGAAATCAATGACAAAGATTTAGAACCCATGATCAATGGCCACAACATTCTAAATCAGATTTACACTGATCCTAGAAGCACCATTTGGGGAGAGGCAAAGATGACAATGAGGGCCCTAGGGAGTCAACTAGATTGGATATCAGAATGAGTGGTGGTGCACAAGAAATTCTACCATGTTCAATGATTTCATGAATATTACTACAAGCCTAACACTAACTTACACAATATCACCTTTTGTTTGATCAATGGTACAAGTAGAGAGGTACTTAGTGGTTTAAGTGGTCTTTTTATAGACATGTTTGAGAGGAAAAGTCTAATGCTTCATCTATTTTAGCATCTCTTAGATGCAATGAGTGCTAAGTGTTCCATTCATTCTCATAAGGGATGAGTTCTTGTAAACCATTACTCATGAAACATGGGTCAATGAGTTTGACTTGAAAACTACAAAGTTGAGTCCTAATAGCAATATCACAATTTGACTTCCTATGGAAAATATCTCCTACTTTTTGTTGATTGATGAGCTAAAGAGCTCTGTTATGAATGATCCATAAGGCACAACACTTGACAAAGGTTTCACAAATGGGGGAGAAAGCTAAGTAGGCTTAACATGGAGGAAACTTCATGGTTAAGTGCGCTTGAGTTGGAGTAGTACTAGGATGGGTGACCTCCTAAGAAGACCCAATGCTTTACCTCTGTTAACATCACCTAGCTGCAACGAGTGTTAAGTGTTCCATTCATTCTCATGAGAGATGGGCGTTTGTGAAAGATGTGTCAATGAGTTTCACTCCAAAACTACACAATTGAATCTAATAAAATCAAAATGTCATTAAATATTTTTTATAACATTATTTATATATTTTAATATAAGTTGATCGTTATTAAATTAAAACAAATTAGTATATATAGATATACATGGAAGTGTGTTGGCTATATATAGAAATACATTAAAAAAATTACCTTATGCATATTAACTTTTATTTTAGTACTATTTTTGTTTGTTTGTTTATTTGAAATTATTTTTACTATTTTAGGTGTCATTTGGATTAATTTATTATATTATATTTTAATTACTTATTAATTTTATTATATGCAATAAAAGTGGACTATTGGTAACCTTAATTTTACAATTATTAATTATAATAATTATGATCTTAATACTAACTAGTGCTTACACTTGTGAGGTGCAATGGTTATGTCAATAGTTAGATATGTTTGGTGTAATGTATCATTAAACAGTAGAAAACAAGTCCAGACAATTGAAAACTATTTTTGTTAGGAATAATGATATACATATTATTATTATTATTTTAAAAACAAATTGAGAAACTGATTTCCCTATTGATCCAATCTGGGTTTTCACAATCAACTATCAATTTTAATTTATAGAGATAATGATGGATATTGTAATTAATATATGTAATTTTAATTACATAGTTTATACGTCAAGGAACCCTTGAGATTTGTAATCTGAAATTGAGGTTATGTTATGTGTACTTATGGACTTTATGTTTTACTTCTACTTGTTTATTCATTATTGTTTGTAAACACTTAATAAAAAAATTATTTTGCAAACTTAGTAACATGTTTTAGGTTAATATCTCCTAGGTTGCCTAGCGGGGCATTACATGTTTGGTGTAATGTATCACTGAATAGTAGAAAACAAGTTTTAAAATTGCTTTTGTTAGGAATAATGATTTTCAATGTAGCTGACTTGGTGTGAAAATGCACGGGTAAACCTAATATGAATATAAATAGATTTCTTATTTAAGTTTGAAAATATTTCTTTGAAATGTTTAGTATGCCTTTAAAACCTATAAAATAGAAGTAGAAAAATTATTAGACACTAATATTTGGTGTGAGATTTGAGTGTAATTATATAGACTTAAGTAGTAATTAAGTTGTAAAATTATATAGAAGGAAAATTAGGGAGATTTCAAGCATTAATTTTTCTTTTAAATTATTAGTTGTGTAATGTGAGGGAGATATGGGTGAGAGCTTTGTACATTGATCTGTTAGAGAGAAAGTTGATGTAGTCGAGCTTCCTCATTTTTTCTTATAATTGTGTACAAATTGCTTTGCATGTTGGAGTATCTCTCGAAGGAAAACATTGGTTGAATGTGAAGGTCGTTTAACAACCTGACTCTAGACATGGTTGAGAATGTCAGTCTCTTGCCTCTCTATTTTTTGAATGTCAAATTTTTCTTTCTATAGTATTAGTCCCTAGGATTTGTGTATGGTTATAGTCCATGTCATTGTGAGTGGTATTTTCCTTCTACTACCCAGTGATACAAGAACTATTTGTACAATTTCAGGGTCATTTTGGTTTGAGGGTGGCCCATTGTAATTTTTATCATTGGTACAACATATATCAGAACATCGGGGGGTTTGGAACCAAGGCTATAAACTGTTAAGATTTAGAACAACAAAGAGGGGGGGGTGAATCAATTATTCTCAGGTCATATTAACAATTTCATAAACTTATCCTTAAATCAGATCCAAAACCAAAACAAACTTGGTCATCACTAATTCAATAATAGAAACATCTAACAATGCAGTCCACTACCTAGTTGTAACTTAACTTGTAAAACATAGCAATGTTCAGATCTAAACATTCACACAAGTATAAACACTAGGTTTTATAGTGGAAACCCAATTTGGGAAAAACCACTTTGTAACATGCTACTATTATTTTCACTCTTCTGAAGTGAGCTCGGTAAAAAGCCAACCCTGTCAAAGGTTACAATACACACTGTCAAATGTGACCTGGTTAAAGGATTTCAATCACCTTGTTAAAAGTGAGCCTAGTCATAGGACTTACATATACTCTATTAGAATGCAACCTTGTTCAAAGGATTTAACATATGACTGTTAGGTCAACCTCTGTTAAAAGGATTTTAACTGTTACAATGGTTAGAAAGTAGCAGCAATATTATCTAAAAAATATACAACTCACTTTGCAAATATCAGATCCGATTCCATACACTAATGCTGGTTTACTGACTTTGAAACTTTGCCATTTCCATCTCTGATCTGCTCGGAACTTTTCTTCAAGCAATCACCACCATTCTCCTTCAGCCTTTTCTGCTTATTCAGTCAATAAAACTTTCCTCTTCCAGCATTCTTTGTTCACCATGTACATACATATCACAATGTTCAGGTTCCCTCATATTTTCCTCAATTAGGTTAACTCATCTTTTGCCGCTCAATCTCATTCGTAGATCTTAGGGTTAGGTCAGATTCATTAAATCTACCCGCTTTATGTTCTTCGGCTCCTTTTCTAGAATCATCTCAAATCTCTTAAAGATTTACAATAAAACATTTTACAATGCATTAAATGCTTCCAAACAATCAATAAATAAAGTCAACACATTTTACATAATCCAAGAATTTAACAATGTCGGATCCAACATTAAATTCTCTTCAAATATAAAATTGTTGATGCTCGGTCAATACTATGATTGTTCACTCGGTCTTCAAGTAGATCACTCGGTCAATACTAAAATTATCTCCTCGGCTTGCACTGTCTTCCTCGGCAATTTACTGGTGCTCGGTTGACCCTATAATTTGCTCGGCATATACTACTCATTCGACACTAACATTACTCAGCTTAAACATATTTTTCCATTCTTTGCTCGGTTAAGCCTACCAATTTAGTCTTCAGTCTTACTAAGATAAACAATACATTATCTCATCATAGTGCAACATAGTCAAGTACACTTTGTAGTATCAAGATAACTCAACCTTTCCTTAGGTGCTATTGTTACCAACCTTGCTTAGCCCTCTTAGCAACACTCAAATAGATATAGTACTTTCCTAAGTAGCAACAGTCTTACCAATTAGGGTTTGACATCAATGACAATACAAAAATTGTTTCAATTCAGTTTCCAACATAAACAATGTCAATTACTTTATTGAGAGCTCCATTTACAAGCCCTACTTGTGTACATATGTTTATTGTGAGCATGATGTGCTGACCTTGCCAAAGTAGTACCTATTTTTTGAGTTGTTCATTACTAGCAGCATTGTCTATTGTGCTTCGGGTGCTTGTCACAATAATTTTAATGCAACTAGACACTTCAACAATTTCAACATTCTTCGATTGTGTAGCTTGACTAAATCATTGGTAGAAAATAGGTGCATTGAGTTGTCAAATTCTTTCTTTTAATTTGATGTAATTTGTGTGTTTGTTTGTGCCATCAAGAGCTACCAATCTTCTTGCCT
The DNA here is from genome assembly GCA_027943335.1 of Chamaecyparis obtusa. Classification (NCBI taxonomy): domain Eukaryota; kingdom Viridiplantae; phylum Streptophyta; class Pinopsida; order Cupressales; family Cupressaceae; genus Chamaecyparis; species Chamaecyparis obtusa. The sequence continues at coordinate 7,090 of BSBK01001091.1, forward strand.
TGGTTCTACATTTCATATGTTTTGTAATACTTGACAAAAATGTCCATGTGTTGTACTTTCACCTTGTTGTCAAAATATTGTTTGTAAGGTGACAACTGTCATGAACTACTCCCACAATGTCATGGTGTGTGAATAAAATGTGTAGATAGGCTTGTATATCACATGTGGTAATTGTGTAAGGTATTCGACAAGTATTTTGGAGACTCCACCAAAGCATAGGTGTTGATTTTGTGGAAACACTTGATGCAATATACTATTTATTTTTAATAGTAGCTTTGGCCCTATGAATCTCATTTCATCAATAAGATTGTATCTTATTTCCTTTCATTCCTCTTGGAATGTTGTAATGCTTGTCTGTGCAATGGTTGCATTTCTTTAATGCGAATCTTAAGCATTGAATGTATAGTATTCTTCTATATTTAGTTGTCAATGAATTTTGGTTGGGAGTCTACTCTCATTGCTTTTGATTATTTCCCTTATAATAGTATACTCATGATCAAAAAATATTTCAAAAGGAAAAAGAAAATAGAACATGAATTATAATTAGTTAATAGAGTAAATAAAAGTGCAATGAATACAATAAAGTCATAAACCTAAATTCAATCTTATCTAAATCCAAAAACAACAAAATATTACCTTTTACAGTCTCTAACGACTATATGAAACATTTGCATTCAAATAATAAAAATCATTCCAACAAACACAACATAGGTAAATAACACACCAAATTGAAAGGAAGAAATTCAACCATAAGAAGATAAATAATAATAATAAATAATAGTACAAAAAACATGTATATATTTATAGAATAGACTGCATCCTCATAGCCATGAACACATCTTTTGGTGACATTATATAGCCATAATCTTGTTCATTTATTAGTTCCTTCTTGTAACTATAGTGGAGGGGTTGACTATAACTAGTGATTAAAACATTTTTTCCTTGCCAATAAGAATTGTAGATTCTTCTTGTTCATATATATATAATATCTTATGGACTCCCATCTTCCATTATGCTTTGATAGATGTGCATATGTTGTTCCAAACCTCCCATTTTGTTACAGGCAGAAAATATGTTGGCAGAAGTTGTGGAATTTGGCTTTACCCTGCCAATTGCATTTCCTTGGAAGTCTCTAATACCTTTCCAAAAAATCCATTTTGTGCATATCCTCTAATCATTGCATGAACCATTAGAACACATCTCTTTGAGGCATCATATCAAACAAGTCATGTGTCGTGTCCATGCTTCAATATTTTCCATAAATGTCCACCTCATTAGAGACTTGGTTGTTGCATATAGTGACCATTTTTTAACGTGATCAAACACTTCATGGACATCTGCTAAACTTTCACACTTGGCATACATGTAAATGATCTAATTATAAAAATTTGTGTGTGTAGCAGTTGTAAATCTTCTGTGGGTGATGAAAGAGTGGAGTTTTTTATCATGTGAAATGGTGTTCTTGAGAATACAGATCTGCAATAATAGCATAACAAATCTATTAGGTATCCCCCAAAGGTGTTTGAAATAACATTATAAATATCTAACCATAAAAAACAAAATCTACACATATATAAAATAATATAGAAATCTAGAATAGGTAATTCAATCTCAAATGGTCCATCTGACATAGGAAAAAGATGATACAATTAACCCAAAATGAAAGAAAAGTTTACAAAATAAAAAGGATAATTGTAAGCTCTCTCATAATTCCTAATGATTGAATATTTTTCCATTTACTTGAAATGTTTCTCCACTTCTTCTACAATCTCCACCTCCTCCATCTCATCTCATATATTTGCAGAATTTAAGAAAATTGTTTGAAAAGCATCCATGTCATCAGAAACAAGCATTTTATAGTTCTCCCAACTATGTAACCAATGATCTGTATTGGACTCGATGCATCTAATTTTATTAAGCCAAAAATGTCTACATTTCCATATAATTTAACAAAAAGAAAAAAAAGGAAAAAAAAATTATCTAAGAATTGAAAAAAAAAAACCTTGTCCCTTCATCATTATGTGTATGTATGGCACAATGCACATTATTATAGAAGTGCAACCCAACTTTTAGATTGCATGATTAAGCATCGCCAATAATCTTTGTATGAATGTTGTCCTACTTAAAATGATGGAAATTATTTGCATCTCTTCAAATGATTTCTCTTGTAACAATCTTAGAAATAAATTTCACTGCAATCTGACAATCAGCAATGCTCTAAGGTTGTTAACAACTTAGATGGTTATTTCACGAGTGTGTTTGCAATAATTAATTAATCACGTGTCGATGCTTTTTAAGGAAATAGTTGTGTTTACCATTTGTGCACATTTCTAGGGTATTTCCAACTTGGCAGGAAGCATTGTCCACCTTCCTCAATTCTATTATGTTGTGCATCGACGTGTACTTAAAACCAACAATGCAAGTGTTTAAATATTAAAGACAAACCAAATAAAACACAAGCGTGAGCAAATGAAAACCAAATAAAACACAAGAATGAGTAAAGATTATAAATCTCTCTTTTTTATTAAGAAGGATGTCAACGTGGAAAACTATTCTATCAAGAGCTAGTTGCTGAACTGATGGTACATTCACACTCATTAGTGTCACTTGTTGTGTAGAGTGTAACTTAGTAGGGCATAACCAACATTATAAATGCCATGTGAATTTTCCCCATGATTTGTGAGACGATTCTCTATAATGTTGTTTACATGGAACCTAAATCATAAGGGATAAACTAATAGTTTGGTTCCACATGTTACTCCCTATTTGTATTGTAATGCTCCATTGATGGACATAATTGATCTTTCTTAATCATTATTGATTAAGCTATCTAGTCTAAATGTGTACATTCTTCTTCTTCTTTTCAAATATTTACCTATGATGTTATAATGAGTATGAATTCAATTATCTTGCATTGCTTTAGGATATTTTTTTTGTTGTAATGCTCCATCAATGGACACAATTGATTTATGCTTCATCATCATTGACCAAGTTGTCTAGTTTGAAAATGCATGTTCTAATTTAAATCTAATACTACCTTTGATGCATTTAATTATATTCCATTGTTTTAAGATACATTGATGAGTGTTGTCGAAATTAGGTTGCCCCCTCTCATGAAAAGAGCACCTTCAACATAAATACACCAAGGATATGTATAAATAAAAATAAATAAAAATTGAATCCAAATAAATTAACTTTAAAACATAAAAATATACCCACTCATTAATATAAAATATATATATTAAATCATTCAACTAAAATAAATTTAACATTATATAAAAATTAATATAAATATAGAAGTACAAATTTAATTGTGTTAACATTTGAATTTAGAAATAAAAGACTAAGACAATAATGAATCCAAACCAGAAGAAAATAAAATAAACAGTATTAGGACAACTCAAATGAGTCTTATAAATATAAAAAATAATATTTTATAAGATAATATTTTCTTGATTGACCTTAAGCCATATTAATAATGCAGAGGTTAATTCATAAAAGTGACATTGTAATTGCAATGTTTTGTCCCACGAGGAAATCCCTTTACGATAGATAGATTTACCTTTTGTTCTTACTTTGTTTTTAGGTACATGATAACAATTATTATAGAGTTATCAAAAATATGAATAAAAGAATCGATAGAAGGCTTCAGCATGATGGCTCTTGCCATTTGCCCCGCCTGTGTTTCATACATAAATGACCAAAAAATCTTTAAATTATCCTTGTAAAAAATTATGAATAAGATGAATGGTTATTTAAAATTTTAGATAGTTTGAATGGAGCTTTGCTACGGTTTTGGCTTTGCTTTTCGTATTGTTTGTCTAAATCTTGTGTCTTTCTCTATCATACTACAATTAGTACAAGATTTTTAGTTTTATAATGGCTCTGACCAACTTCAGCCCAACAGTCGATGTTGGCGTTGGAGTTTTGGCAATGGGCGATCATGGCACCTCTAAAAAAAAATGGCCTCACAAATTCATTCCAAAGGTGTTTCACAAGGTATGACCTCAAGTAATCTTGATATTTTTTTTCCTTTTCATGATTTTGATAGCACTTGTGATTGGTTATAAAAGTATAATTTGATTGGATATTTTTTGGGGAGGGTTCCACCTGAAAGCATGTTGTGTGATTGGGTTTCCAAAGCCTGGGACCCTCATGGAGTCCAGCGTGATGGCATCCAGAATCTCACCAAGGGTTTTTTCATTCCATTTTCCCACCCTTCTCATATTGAGGGCATCCTAAAAAATGAACCCTATTTTTTCCACTCTTTCTTGTTGTTTTCCAGCCATGGTCACAAGACTTAACTATCTCATATGAAAAAAAATTCTTAAGGTCCCCATTTATATAGAGCTTCTGAGTTTACCCTTGTTGTGTTGGTCATTCCTACAAACTATTCCCCAAACCCTTGGCAAGGTGGTTTGCATGGAGTTGAACCGTTTTTTTCATGCGCATCCCCAAAAAAGGGTTGTGTTGAAGTCAACTTATCTCACAACCTCAAAGAGACCATTGATACTTAGGTGGGTGGTCATTGTTTCTCTTAGTGAGTGCTTGATTTGAATCTACCCAACACCTATTATCGGTGTCAATCCTCTAAGCATAAGATTAAGGATTTTCCTCTTGTTGTTCCCAAAGTGAAGCCTCCACAAAAGGAGACATGTCCTCCTCGGTCTTATGAGGCTTCTAATCTGATGAGGGATGGACTACAGTGGTTCACAAAGGCAAAAACACTTTGGATTTTTTCCAGAAGTAGCCAATTATAGCCACTTTCCAACCATCTATACAAAAATGGACACAACCTAAGCTACAACCAAAGCAACAAGATGACTCTAGGGTTTCAAACCTTGAGATTCAAGGGAAAAATATGGCTCAGTGTGGCTCGTTCTCGGTGTAGTTTCACACTCCTCAGGCTGCTTTAGTGGTTTCTGTTCAACCCTCTTCTTTATGTCACTCTTGCAGCTCTCTGAGGTAAGAAGATTATGGTGATGAAGGTCGGAAAGATGTTGATTGATTACAAGTGAATCATACCCTAGCTTTCACCCAGCCTCATTTTTTATAGAATAGTTTGATGTTGACAAGGATGGTGGATCCAATGAAGGACAGTCCAAACCTTTCAGCCAACAGAATTACATAGTGGAATACTAAACACAACAGACAACACCACAAATGATTCAAGTAATTTGCATTAACATGCCCAGCTATAAGGCCTTTCGGGTTAGGGCCAATTACAAAATGAAACAATTATGCAAGATCCATAATCAGATCCAATACAATCTCAGCTAGTTCAGCTTTGAAGACAATCAGAAGTTGATGGAAACCCTAAGGCAAATCTAAACTTGAGCTCGCAAGTCTCCAAGCAATCTCCTTGTTCCCAAGTATGCCAACCCCTAGCTCTACTACAAAGGACTATCAGATTACAATCTGATCTGCAAGAACATCAAGAACTTTTCCACAACTTTTCCAACTTCAACTTTCAGAACCTCGAATCTGACTCACCAAGTCTTCTTAGTCATGAACTTCTCTAATCTCCTCCTCCTCCTCCTTTTCTAAACATCTACCCAAACATCCAATAAATACTAATCATCAGCCACAAGTCACCTGGATGAAACCCTTAACTCCCCAAAATAATAATTAAATGCCATACAATTCGGCTTACAAATGTATACAAACATTTAATTCTGCATGTCGGCCCAAGACAATGGCTACCAATAATTAATTCACCAAGTCAGCTCAACAAATCACACAGAACTCTAGTCAGTAAGTTAGAACTACCGAGCAATAATAAAATTACCGAACACGCCAGGCATCGCCGAGCACCAGTGTCAACCGAGCACCACAGGCATCACTGAGTAACACTATTATCAAGCGCTAGAGACTACCAAGTTCCTTCAGTGACCGAGCTTCCTTCAATAACTGAGACCATCGGTCAAGGCTGCAACCGAGTAAAACAGACCAAAATACAAACACTCCATGCAGTTTACCAAGGACACAAAATGCCCCTGCCTTAACCTTGGATGCCCCTGCATCAGACACCCCAAGTTCCAAAAGATGTTCATATGTGAGAAGAACATCTTCCAGGATTCAACACATAAATCTCAAACTGGTTCTTCACATACAAGTCATCCACCTTTTCTTCTTGCAAAGTCTTCCACTTCTATTTCCTCTGCCTCATCAAGTCTTTCCTTGACAATGTATAGGTCGGTTCTCCATACTGATCATTCATTTTCTCTGGATCCACAACCTCAACTCGGATACTAATACGCAGGCTTCTCCTACTGGGTGTTGTATCTATCAAAGGCATCAATGAAAACTTCCTATCATTCTTCTCAACAGTAAACACATTTCTTACACAGTCATAAATAGCTCTGCAATCATATTGCCAAGGTCTACCGAGCAATATATCACAACTATTCATCTTCACAATGTCACAAAGCACAAGATCCTTGTACTGGCCACTCTGAACATCAATGAAGCATTGTTCCCTGACTTCCAAAGCATGAACATCTTATAACCAACCAATCCTATAAGGACAAGGATGTTTCATTCTATTCAAACCAAGTTTATGAACTAGGTCCTCAACAACAAGGTTTTTAGTACTACCACTATCAACAATAACATCACAGAGTTTACCTTCAGTCTTGCATCGGGTCCTAAACAAGTTACTCCTCTGACAAGGTTCATCCTTTGTACCAAGCAATGTTCACTGAAGCAGCAAGTTCTCTAATTCAGGTTCATTTTGAATGTTCTCATTCATCACAGTAGTTTGTCGGTCAACCTTCTTTTATGTGCACTCAAAAGAATGGTGTCCTTCCTCTCCATAGTTATAGCAAGTACCCTTGAAGATAACTCTACCTGTCTTCTTCTTTGGTTTCATAGGTTTTTGTTCATCTTCTGCATCAGTCAGTTTCTCCTTCACCGAGTGATCAATCTTTTCCTTCCCTCGGGAGTTACTAGGTTGTTTCCTCTTCAACTTATCTTCTGCCTTCAGAGCATACTGATAAGCATTTTCAACAGAATCAATCTTTAGCATACCAAGCTCATCCTAAATATTGAATCTCAAAACATTCACATAACAAGCTACCTTTTCCTTACCAAGATCTCAGTGTCCAGACCGAATAGTAAGTTTGTAGAACTCCTCAATATAATCTTCAGCAGAAAAATCCTTCTTTTTTAGATTATGCAACTTCTTAAACAAGTCAAGCTCATAGTCAGTCGGTATGAACTTATCTTTCAACTTAGTCACCATTAATCTCCACCGATTGATCTTTGTTTCACCTTCATCTTCTCAGTCTCTCTGTAGTTCTTTCCACCAAAGAGCAGCATGTCCTTTCAACTTTGTCTATGCTAATCTCACTCGAAGAGGATCTTCAATTTCTTCCAGCTCAAAGAAATCTTCAAGTTCACCAATCCAATTAATCAGATTGTCAGGTTTCAAAGTACCAAAGAAAGTAGAAACCTTCATTCAGTAATTACTAAATCGAGCAGCAGATCTAGGCAACCGATCAGTTCTATCTTCACCAGATCTATTCCTCCAGTCATCACCACTAGATCCAGTAGTCTCAAATTCTTCAGCAGCTTCTTCATAGCCATCCTCAGTACCAACATTCTGAGGTATGCCAACAACAGTTCTCATGATCTTGGTGACCATATCATTCTTCATCAATTCCATCTCAGATCTAAAATATGATTTCACCTTCTTTGTGATCCTAGATTCAATAGTATCACAAAGATCTACAATAACTCTAGGGTCCAATCTTCTCGGAGGCATCCTTATTTAGATAAGAGAAACCCTCTACAAAAAACCCTCACCGACCAACTTGTGACGATTTCCAAGTTGCAACAAGTTAGATCTCAACCTGCAATCTTGCAAACAACAAGGGCACAATTTCAAAAGTTTAGTGCTTTAGATCTGCAATCCAGATTGTGCACAATCTCTGCTCCAACAAGATCAACTTTGCAAGATCAACCTTGCTAGGTCAAGCTTCTACTTCAACAAGATCAACACTCACTCTGATACCACCTAATATCGACAAGGATGGTGGATCCAATGAAGGACAGTCCAAACCTTTCAGCCAACAGAATTACATAGCGGAATACTAAACACAATAGACAACACCACAAATGTTTCAAGTAATTTGCATTAACATGCCCGGCTATAAGGCCTTCCAAGTTAGGGCCAATTACAAAATGAAATAATTCTGCAAGATCCACAATCAGATCCAATACAATCTCATCTAGTTCAGCTCTGAAGACAATCAGAAGTTGATGGAAACCCTAAGGCAGATCTAAACTTGAGCTCGCAAGTCTCCAAGAAATCTCCTTGTTCCCAAGTATGCCAACCCCTAGCTCTACTACAAAGGACTATCAGATTACAATCTGATCTGCAAGAACATCAAGAACTTTTCCACAACTTTGCCAACTTCAACTTTCAGAACCTCAGATCTAACTCACCAAATCTTCTCAGTCATGAACTTCTATGATCTCCTCACCCTCCTCCTTTTCTAAACATCTACCCAAACATCCTATAAATACTAATCATTAGCCACAAGTCGACTGGATGAAACCCTTAACTCCCCAAAACAATAATTAAATGCCATACAAGTCGGCTTACAAATGTATACAAACATTTAATTCTGCATGTCAGCCCAAGGCAATGGCTACCAACAATTAATTCACCAATTCGGCTCAACAAATCACATAGAACTCCAGTCAGTAAGTCAGAATTACTAAGCAACAGTAAAATTACTGAACACGCCAGGCATCGCCGAGCACCAGTGTCGACCGAGCACCACAGGCATGACCGAGTAACACTATTACTGAATGCTAGAGACTACCAAGTTCCTTCAGTGACCGAGCTTCCTTCAATGACCAAGACCGTCGGTCAAGGCTGAAACCGAGTAAAACCGGCCAAAATACAAACACTCCATGCAGTTTACCGAGGACACAAAATGCCCCTGCCTTAACCTTGGATGGCCATGCATCATAGTTTCTCCTCTTTTGGAGATGAGGATGATATCCAAGCATTTGACTCATTAATTACATCACACGGAATGTACAAGATCTAACCTACCTTACCAGGAAGTGTGCCATTAGGGATACTCGCCAAAGATATGTTGGTATTGATTTTTTTTGCCTTCAAGAAGTTAAAATTATAGTATTCATGTTAATTTTTGCATGTCATGTTATTTGGTGGGATAGCCTTGTTTTTCCTTCTCAGAATGAATCTAGTGAAGGAGGAATTATTACTCCCATCTCTCCTCAATGGAATTCTTCTATTGTTGATCATGGGTCAAACCCTATGTAGAGAGTAGTATGGGTCCTCATGTCAGTCAAAAATCATTCTTTTGGGATCATTAATATTTATTCTCCCAATGATACTGTGGAAAGATCTTAGTTGTGGTATTGGGTTGTTGACTCTTTCCCACCTACAACTTGGGTCGTGTGTGGGGATTTTAATATGGTCAAGATAGCTTCTCACAAAGAAGGCATTCTTCATTTTCATTGGACAGCTAGAGAACGTAAGGACTAGTTTTACATGCATAGTAAATTAGGCCTTTTCGACCCCAATGTCAGTCGTCATCATTCCCATTGCATTGGGAAAAATTTGTGTAATTTCAAAGGTGGTCCTAACAAAAAATTTAAGAGGCTAAATTGTGCCATGATCTCAGCTCAATCCTTTTCTCTTTTGGATAAAATTAATATTTTCTATTTTTGTTGAGCTCTCTAAGGTCACTTTTTTAGACCACTTTCTCATCAAGTTCAAAATTGAATGGAAGACAACTCATATGCATCCCTCCAAAAAGCATCTTTTTTAATACATCACTTCTAAATCATCAACCCGTAGTGGCCTACATTCAATGGGTTTGGAATCTTGTACCCAAGTCCAATCAACCAACTGGATGGATTATGTGGTGGAATGATGTCATCTCTCCTACTATGTGGTTTCTTTAAATATTTATGGAAGGCAGTTGGCCATGTATCACTTATTATCCTATGATGTAACCACCAAAGCTCTATGTGTTTCTTCTAAAGCTTTGGCTTCGAATCCTTTTTCCCTGAGTTGTAGTTTAGGGTTTCTCAACTCTGCCACCATAAGAAAACTGTTGACCATCATGTTGCCAGAGGAGTCTAGATCAAGGCCAAAATTCAATGGCTCAAGGTGGGTGACTAGGATTCTAAAGATTTTTTTCTTTCTCTTAAATATCATCATTCCTCCCCTAGTATCAAATAGATCAAAGGAGGTAAATCGGTCCTCTCTGAGTTTCCAACCATTCTTCAAGATTTTTTCAGGCATTATGAAAAGGTGTTCACTGTGCAAGAAAAATCTCTTGCTAGAGAAAAATCCTTAAAGGATTGCCTTGTGGTTGTTCCTTCTCATCTTTGACTCTCAGAAGGTTTTTTGTGATCGATTGTTAACCCTCAAGGATCTTAAACAATTTATTTCATCCATGGAAGATGAAAATGCTCTAGGTTGTGATGGTTTCCCATGTGAATTTTACAAAGCCTTGTGGCCTTGTGTTGGTCCAGACCTTCATAAGGTCTACTTAGAGGTTTTTCAATCTCAATCTTTAGGTTAGCTAATCAATAAAGGGAACATCAAATTCAATCCTAAATTTAGAGATCTTGAAGACATCTAAAATTGGTGACCCATAATTTTTATCAATATTTATTACAAGATCATTTTCAAATCCCTAGCGCTTAAGATTAGCCATCTTCTTCCTCTAACTGTTCATCCTAAACAAACTAGATTTATCTAGTCAAATTTCATCCTCAATAATATTATTTTTGTCTGGGAAGGCATGGAATTGACTCATCTCTCTTAGTAGAATGCATTTTTTGTCAAAATTGATTTTTCCAAAGCTTATGATCACATTAAGTGGCCCTTTATCCTAGCGATTCGCAGGGCCCTTTGGCTTGGGCCTCATTTTATCCAATCTGTACAGATTCTTTTTGGAGATGCATTGGCTTGTATTACCATTAATGGCCTCCAATCCAATGTTTTTGGTCTTTTCAAATCCATTCATTGGGGTTGTCTGATGGCCCCTTCTCTTTATGTTCTTATTGTTTAAGGCTTCAGTTATCTTTTTGAATTTTCTACTTTAGTAGGTCATGTCAGGGGAATTTCCCTACCTGAGTCACCTTCTCAACTTGTTAATGGATATTTTAATAATGATTTTTTCCTCATGTTAATTGAGGATGAAGATAATATTTAGACTACTCTCCATTGTCTTGACACTTTTTTCCAAGCTTCTAGGTCAGCGATCCAATGGCACAAAACCTAGTGCTATAGGCAATCCTTGCTTCTCACCTCACTATGTCCTAGATTCTCCAGTATGGGTGGAAGTGGATTCAATATGGCGAGATCTTCAGATTCTTGGGAATCCCTTTTACTATGTACAGTTTGGTTGTGGACCTCTAGAATGAGGTGTTAGCATGGAAAGAGAAAAATCTTGCTTACTAGATTACCAAGCCTCTTTCTTTGGTTGGTAAATTCCAAATTTGTCTGAAAGTGTTGGCCACTACCTATGTGGTCTATTCTTCATGTTGGGATCCTTTAAATGCTTCCTATAGAAATCTAGAAAATAGTTTGCAAGATTTTTAATGTACCTTTGGAGCTGACCATCATGGATTTCATAGAGTCGCTTGGGACTTTTTTTGCCTTCCCAGGGAGTTTGGACTTATCCACCCAAACACAAGGTCTATCCTTATGTTCCAAATGGGTTATTTATTTCATTTCTAGTTATGAATCCTATAAATTTCTTCTCAAGCATTGTATTTCCTCATGTTACCTAGTTCATCACCTAGCCTAGAAGGAGATTGGTTTTCAAACCCTTCTTATTATGAAAGATGCATTCTATATCTAGGGAACTTTTATTGCCAAAATCATTTGGTGTGCCTAGGAAGTCATTAAACCTTGGATTTTCTAGGATGGAGATGGTTTTCATGATGGTATTTCTTTCAACCGCCATAACATTTGGTGGTATCCAATTATTCAATCTCAGGGGCTTCCTTTAGTCAGAGTTCCTAGAATTTGTGCTCTGCATTTTCACAAACGTAACATTCAAACTCTTCAAGATTATTTTTTTTGTTCTACTATGAATCTTCATACTTGGAAGGATATCCAAGCCTAGTTTTTCCTAAATTTCCCATATCGACAAAATTTTGACCTGTTGATCTCAATATATACTGGCTTTGAATATGCTCCACAAGCTTTGCATTCTTTCTGTCAATCCATAATGGAAGAACTGTAGTAGTTTTTGTGTACTTCATTTTGCAACTACAAGCCCAAAATGGGATATTAGTGGCTAGCTCCTCACTTTCATATGGTCCCCACCTTGAACCAATGATGGCACTTGCATTCTTCTCAATCCACCTAGCAATGTAGATTTCTCACTATCTAGTCTTCCATTTTTTAGTCTAACGCGGCTCAATTCATCTAGTGTATTCTTTTTCAAATATTTTCTCTGGGATCTCACCTCCAACATATGGATGTTTCAAACCCTAGGTATCCTTTACATGGATAACCTGAAACCTTCGTGCATATTTTCTAGTATTACAGAAGATCCCAATAGTTGTAGGTTTGGATTCATGACTGTTTTTGGCCTTTTAGGCCAGTACCCTTTTCACTAGCATATGATCTTGTTGGGACATTCACCCAGACTTCCCTTTAAATTTTTTTCAAATATAGCACGCTTTCAGGATAAAAATCCTCTTCACTCTATGGAAGGATATAAAAGCAATGTTATTTACTCACAACTTTCTTGTTAACAATGTTTCATTATATGTTAAAGCATGTATATGTAATAATTTTATGATGCAAATTCAAGTACAAGCTAACAAAGTGGCCCTTGAGGTGGCCCACTTACAAGAGTTACTTCAACATTGGGGTAATTTCCTTTGTACGGTTTCTAGAGTGTCACTAGATATTTTTACCTTCAATGAGCATTCTCTGTCTCATAGCTGTCGATGTAGCTAAAGTTCCTCCTCTCGTCACTCGCATACACTACGCTCTCCATCCCCTTACTAACAATATAGTAGGGGAAGATATTTTCAGTGTCACCACTCAGCTTTTCCACCCCATGGTGGCTCCACTTCTAGTTGGCCTATTGACAATGTGGCCCCCTCCACTCTTGGTGGCTCTGGCTAGACAAGATCTGGTGATGATTCTGGGTGGCCTAGTTCCTCTAATTTTTTCATGCAACTAGCTCTGGCTATTTATCTTACCAAAAAGGAGATTCAAGAAGAAGAGAATGCAAAAGAAGGATGGTCCCTTTTAGACCCTAATCATAACGCTATTGATGTATGGGGAAAGATGGATGATTATGATCGTAATCCTTCTATTGGTGCTTCTTTAGCCACTTGGTGATTTGTTTTTTTGTTTCTTCTAGGCTCTGCTCACATTTATGTTTTCAATTAGTTTTTTGGGCTATGTCTGTGTGACCCTCATGGATTGAGTTTTTGTCCTCCAAATTTTTTTTAAATAGTGTATTTGTACTTAATTAAATATTAATAAAAATGGTCTTTCATCATAAATTATGAATAATATATCGTTGTGGTTATCATAGAACTAAAATGACAAACTTTACAATAGATGATTCAATTGCAAATAATGGAGGAGTTTTAATGACGTTCAAGCAATGAAATTAATATATTTTCAAAATAAAAACTTGGTCAATTTTTTATTTCAAATCTTAATCATAAAATTGAGTTTTTGTGAAGTTTTATCCTCTTAAATAATTTGTTTAAAGTTTTACTGAGAGACAAGATCAAAATTGACCTACTACATATTAACTTGATTTTGTGAGAATGTGATAGTGATGTTTTACCATTTTGCTTGTCATTCGTCCTATAAACCAACATCTAGTTGACCAGTCAACCTTATTTGTGGTTAAACTTGTAACAAATATGTTTGTGTCATTGCATGAATGTGATCAACAATTGAGAGACATCCATGATGGAGGAATGAATTGAAAAGGTTCAAGACTTTGTTAATGGAGGTGCACTTCTGCGAGTTGTTGTTGGTTATTGATATTTTCTACATATTCATAAGTGAGGACATCATCGATGAGGTATGCATTATTTACTTGCGCTTGTAAGGAAACAAAAATGGCTAAAATATTAAAGATAATTATATGAAGAATATGTAAAGAATAAAATTCTCACAATTAAATGTCATGTCATCAAAGAGTGGAAACACATAAGAGTTGAAAAGAAAATTCAAAGTTGAATTCATACAATAGACTAGTCAACTAAGAAATTCATATTCATTCATGAAGATAAATACAATACTTCGACCAACTTGTCAAGTAAGTAATGAACATGTCTAAATTCACAATCACAGGGTGTCGACCATACTGTCAAACACTCTAAGTCTATCCATAAAACAATTATAAATATTTGAATACAATAAAGGACATTGACCTACTTTTCATGCATCGAAACATCATGATAGTACAACATACATCAATGTTTATACATCAAATACAAGACCATGAAGGTCAACATGAAACATAGTAACAAAATGCCATCAGACAATTGTCCATCTGCAAATACATATCTCCTAAGCCATCGAACATCTATCCATCTACGAATCTCGCGACAGGAGTATGGCTCGGGCACTTTTTCCACCCAAATACGAAGTGGTTAGTTCTCTAGGGCTCATCCTGAAATGAAGAGAACATCGACCCTACCCAAGAATCCTAACAACCCAAAACTAATGGATCAGATGGATTTGGTGCAACTGTGAAACTATCTACTTTACACTTATCTCTAAGTAGAACTAAACACAAATGTGGTAGAGAAATGAAACATAAACCAACACAATTATAAAAATATGTACAATGTATCTTTGGCCAAAGCATAAAAACACCAAATTTCTACTAGCAAATAGAAAGAAAAGAAATACATTTTTCTACTCTTCTTTGTTTCTCCACATTGAGCACCCTCCCATATATCATCTTTTCACATAAATTGAAAATAAAAGAAAGCACATCTTTACAAAAAGAAAGGAAAAGTCCAATCTTTCACATACACAAATTGCCCAAGAATTTTTAACAAGAAATGTATAACTTTTTCCTAATCAGAATAAATAAAATAAACTTTACACCATACCCTCATGGACATATCCAAATTAGTTTCCAAATTTTAGAGGATAGTTCACACATGGTCATAGATACGGCCACATTAATATATAATACAGACCATCAATACTCGTGTGGTAAAATTAAAAAGAATCTTGATAATATATTAAGACCTTAAAAGGTCTGATACTCAACCTTTAAATTACACTATTGAGACAATTCATCTAATTTTCTAGTGGTATAAATAATATAGAATCTATTTCAAATATAATTCCAAAGCAACATTAAATTTTTTTATTTTCAATACTTTGTTGTTGTCTATGAAGGTATTTTACATACTACGATTCCCCACTCTACTATATCACAATGAATTAAATGAGGTTAACAGAAAAAGATTATCATCCAACAATTCTACTACCCAATCCTTCAGATTGAGGAATAAAATCCTCTACAGCTGGACAATCTATAAACAGTCTATTATAATGCAAAGCGTTCAAATCAGTATTCTTACCCAACTGTTAAAGAAATAGAAGAAATTTGTGACAAATAAACAGTCAATCCTAAACAAGCAGTGTTTCTTTTTAAAACCATAACATAGTTTTAAGAGACATCTAAAAGGTCTATACAATAAGAGAAAAATAAATGTATCATAGAAAACGGGTCTATGTACAAAAATATACCATCAACAAATCCTATGGCTCACAAATTACTACTGGTATGCATTTGGGTTTCCATAGTAATCGAACTCTCTCAAAAGATAAGACAAAATAAGAATACAATTCACAATATAGACCGTTATACTAAAATAGTTTTCCTCTATGGTTAACGCCTGTGCAGAGTATAGAGAGGTACAGTTTTAATGGATTAGAAAATATTCTCATTCGCTATGAATCAACACCATAGAACAGGGATTATCAATCCAAACCAATAGCGGTCCATCTGTTCTACTCAGCGTTTTGCAACAAACTCAAGAAGAGGTAATAAAATATGGTAAAGTTTAAAAGGAAATATACAAACTCAAACTTAAGTTTCATATTATTGAAATTGGCATAATCTATTCAGCGAGGAGTACATTAACAAGTTAAGCGGATTCATTATCAATTTGCACAAGAAATGATCCGAATTACTAAAATCAACTTAAATTACCTTGCTATCCCATAAATTATTTTAAACCTCATAAACGTTAAAATTTTATCTATCTGTCTATCAAGATTAAAAAGTACCATGACAACACCAAAATCCTACTTAATTCCCTATTAAGTCTCTAGAACATGACAACCATGAAACTAAACTCATAATTACTAAACCGCATCAAATCTGCTCCTATGAAGTTCGTACGCTTACAGTATGTAAAGGAAAACACTTCATGGTTATTATACCATGTACGCAGAGATACTGGCTAACAAAATTCATCCAACACATGGTTTTACCAGAAGTATTTCATAATAGTAAATAGGAATCCTACAGTATATAAAATGAAGAAAAACCTGGAAACTTCGTTGATGAGTCTGAAGAGATCTTCGTACTTAAAACAATTCTGAGAATTAAATCTCTGGCTCCACCTTTCAAGCAGCCCTCTTCTCGAATTTCTGTGTGTTCCCCCTTCTATGCAAGAGTGTGTTCTTAATAAAGATTCTCTTCAGCCAATTTACTTAGTCTGGGCCAAGAGTCCCTCATGCCATGATTTTTGCATGCAAAGGATATTTCAATAAAAGTTTTTGACCCGCAAAATTAAAACCCACTCTTTTTTATAACTTTTTATTAAATTCATCGATGCCAGATCGTTTAGTTCAACTAGAAATAAGAGAACATCTCGCTAAAATTTCTTTTCAATATTATTTTGCATTATTTAACTCAATTAAATAAAAGAAACTTTGGAATCATACACAGCATGAATTTTCTAATCATACAATAAAACATATTTATTTTATGGAGAATGTTAAAAGTCTATTTTTTTATTAAGTTAGAATAAAACATTTAAATTAGTGCATGGAATTAATTTATTCAGAATAAGTCTATTCTAGAATAAGGACCATTCTCAGATTAATTAATCCTAAAAATGAAAAGCTATTAATCTATTATGCATTTGAATCTCATAATGTGAAATTGGAATAAGGATTATTTTTCATTTTTTTACTTAATTTGAACAATATGTATTTTTAACTTATTAAAAAATTATTTATAAAACAAAATTTCTTACAAATTTTAATTTTTGAACTTATCGTTTATGTTGCTGGTTTTTTAATTAAAATATATATGTATTTTTAACTTATATATTTTTAAATTAAAATATATTTTATTAACTTAAAAAAAATAAAATTATAAAAAAATTAAGATTATAATCCCTTAACCGTTCACGCACAGACCCGACGACTTATACATTTTGTTGTAATTTCAAATCCATGAATAGCTTATTCTAGAACAAAAAATTAATTCCAGGAAAAATGGCCACAAACAGCAAATTGCTTTATTCTCGCATTAAACAATGACTATTTCATGTCAATACCAGGAACCAAACGGGCCCTTAATTAAGTGGTGTGTGCAACCATATATCTGATTTCACCACTGCTAAGGAGCTAGTCTCCTCTACCTCAACCACACTCTCGTCTTCGTCCTTGAACCAACTCAAACTACTAGATTTACCATCAGTAGGTTAGTCCCATAAAATCCTAATCAACTTAAAAATCACATCACATTTTATCATATTTTTGCATGTAATTGATTAAAATAAATCATTATAATGTCACATCATGTCATTACATAATATAGCATAATCAGAATATGATAACGACATAACATCATACATAGATCGAAAAAAAATAATAATAATAATGACTAACATGTCCATTCTAACATAAAAAACATAATGACTTAGGTCGAGAAGTATTTGACCCAGTCAACAAAATTCTTTAAAGTGTTGCTAAGAAGTCCTAAAAAAAAGTAGTCTGCATAGATCGAGTCATGACAGAATCAACGACAAGTAAAGAGTTGTAGTCAAATGCGTTTGAAAATAAAAACCGAATTAGCATGTAGAAATTGTGATGATTTATAATCATAGCATTCCATGAAGCCACGATTCTTTGAGACATTTTGTCAAGTAGTTCACTGGTGTTTTTTGTGCTTCCACATTTTGGAAGCATGTCGAGTAGGGCGATTGCAATATCTTATAAAATTCCTCTCTTTTATGCTTCAATGGATTTTAATACAAAATGAGAGTTTGAAAGCGATGAGATTGCTTAGAGAACACTACCACGGCCTTACCATGAACCCCTAACTCAAAATATCAAGAATTAAAGAATGAAAAGCGAAAGAATGGGGGTTTGAAACCATACAAACCTTCAAAAAAAGCAACCAGAAATGACAAAACAAATTTTTTGCAACTATGAAAAAAACCTAGTGTGAGACATGTGATTCCTTGAGGGGATTTTCTCAAAATAAAAATAGCCTATTAGCTATGTATTGTAGCTAAAGAATGATGTTCGTTATCAAAAGAAAATGGAAGAAATACAATATCAATGTATGCAACTCCATGATAAAGACATCCTTTGTGCAAGTTAACTTCAAAGACTTTTCAAGCTTAATTATTATAATCTTTAAAATATTATTATGACTATAATTATAAAATTGAAATCATAATTAGCATAACAATTATATCATTAATTATAAAAATTATAAATTAATTATTATTGTTAACTTAAGTTCCAATTATTTCATATCTTATTCATTTAAATTCCTTTTCAAAATCATTTTCTAATATTGACAACTAATTCAATTTGACACATATACCTATCAATCAACTTTAATTCCAATATTAAAGGCAAATTATACAACACTTGTTTTATAATAAAAATTGAATGAAAGTGTAATTATTGCATTTAAAGAAAAACTCAAAATAACTCAAAATAATAAATTACTATTTTTAATATTTTTTAGATAAAATTAAAAATCCTAATTAAACTTTTAAGCTCTTTAAATAAGATACAAAAAAAAATTAATAAAATATTATGTAATATTTTAGTTTACAAACCTAGAATTAATATACAATCTTTATTGAAATTTATCATCAATAATCATTATCTATTCTTTATTATTTCTAACTTTTGAATTATTAAAAAAAATTTGGCTCCTATCTATTACATATTAAAAATCAAGTGAGTCAAACCTAGAGTTATCTTATGGATATTATATTCTAATTGCTAATTGTTTATGTTTCTATTTACAATTTTTGTAAGTGTCTAGCATATCTCGTGATAATTCTTGACATGGTTTAACAGCCTTCTATGATATCCTTAATTAGGATGGTAGCAGCTTCTTGAATAGATGCATCTTTTGGGAGAAATGACCAGCCCGAGTCCCTATAAGAGGTTTCAAAGTGCGGTCGCAAGTTTGAATCCCCTTGATTAATGTTGAGGGGGAGATTATTGGTAAGTGTCCAGCATGTCCCGTCGAGAATCGTGACATGTTTTAACAGCCTCCTACACAAGTTGAACATAATGATAAAGTGGTATTGTGCCAATACTTACTAGTATTGATAATCACAATAAATGTATGTGGATGGTTCCTTTTGTTCTTTGTTTATCATCATCATTAGCTTTGTTATTGGATACAAATAAGGTTGTATATAAACATCATGTTTGCAAAGAAAGACATAGATATTTGCATCATGGTTTGCAGAGAAAGACCATAGTCGTTTGTATCATGATTTGCAAAGAAAGACATAGTTGTTTGCAACATGGTTTATTTGTGCTCATAAGAATTTAGTGGCACACATCTTGGTTACATATTTCTCTATTGATGAGTTATTTCAAGATAGAGTTAAGTTTGCATGGTATGAAGAAAAAATACACGATATTTAGAATGCACAGTTGTATAGTATCACATTTCTTGCAAGGAGTTTTTTAAACACAAGTTGGGTGCAATATTGTTCTTATTGACTTGGTAGAATATTATATTATAATTCTCATTCTTTTTTAATTATTGGGAGTTACATGTTGGTTAAGAGAATTGATTAAAAAAACTCATTATTATTATCAAAGCTTGTTAAGTTCTCATCATCATAAGTTACATATGATTTAATTATTTTAGTGGTTGTTAGTTAAAATTTGTAGCTACAAGTCTTTAACTTTCCTAATTGAGTTGGAAACTAATGATGACAAAGGGGCATTATAAAACAGTACAAGGCAGATGATACTAGTGTGGGATGAAGTCAGTGTGTGGTGTTTTGTTGAAGATAAGTGTGTAAAAGAAGATAATAGGCATTACTAAGTATACAAATCTGCGTAAAAAACCTGATGCAAAGTTCTAAGTATGTTGTCTAAATAAGAAGTGCAAAAATTTGGGTGTGGAGTATTGTTGATAAATAATTTAATTTGTGAGAGAATTTTTTACAGTGGCTTAAGAAGATTTTTTGTTATGATCAAGTATAGTAGTGTTTTGCATATTATTTGAGTTTGTATAAACCAATTTTCAAAAGAGTGCTAACAAATACATATTTTAGAGTTTCATCTCCAAGTCTTATTGATATAAGCTTCAAGAGAATTAAGTTTTCAGAGTGCATAAATATATTTGCAAAATAACAACACAATATAGAATGTTGAAGATTGTATGTATTAAATTTGTAATGATTTGTATATATCTCTCTAAATTTGTATAATCATTTTGATATTGAAATCAATTATAATTTATAATTGTTACATTCTTAGAGTTGGTGTTTTATGAATGTTGAATTGGTGCTCAGGTTGTTGAGAAAAGTTGGTGCTTTGAAAATGAATTTGGTGCTTCTTTAGGATTGGTGTTGTAAAATTTTGTAAATGTTTCAATTGTGAGGTTGTATTAGGATGATAGATTCTAGCACCATTTATCCCTATATTTTTTCCCAACTTGGGTTTCCATGTATCTCTTATGCATTGGCTTCATCGTGTGGTTGTATCTTTCCTGGTTTCAGTTTAATTACTTTCAATTTTGAGATTGAAGTTTAATAAAGTTCATTAAGATTTTAAATTAATTAAGGATCAAAATTATGTATCTTCTATTGATTCACCCCCCCACCCCCCGCTAATAGAAGAATTGAGTTTTATAATTGGTATCATAGCCTAGATCTTAAAAAGGCTTAATTAGTCTAGGTAGATCTTGGATATAGAACACATAGCTAAATTTTGGAAGGATCCTCTTCTAATAAGGACGATTATTTGATGGTACTAACTATGCTTTCTAGAGTATAAGAATGGAAAGTTCTATGTTATTTATGGGATTTAATATATGGATGTCATCAATATTGGATTTGATGAGAAAATCAACCCTGCAACTCCCAAGAATCACCTGCATGCAAACACCTGTCACGAAAAGAGAGAAGCAAATAGCTATAGAAGCTTGAACTGAATGATCCATGAAAGAGGATACATTCTTATATGAAAAACAATAATTGTAATACAATGTAATGAATGTGTTATTATTACAAGAGAGATCAATCCTTACAAAAAAAATCAAAACCCTAAAAGGAAACCTAGGTTGCATGATAATAAATAATAAAAGAATTAATTATATTATATGCCTGAAGTTTAGCTTAAGCAATAAGAGAGATAATAAGTGACTTAATAATTAAATCAACATGATTTAATTAATAAGAAAAAAACCTTATTACTCTAACAAGCAATAGATGGTTATACAATGCTTAAGACTCCTTTGACCGATCCTTCTAAAAATAGAGTATGAAAATAATGCTAAGATTAAAAAAAAATGTCATTCTTTGTGGTTTATCTAACTCTAAATTTGTTAAGGTGGTGCATTTTTAGATAGCTAAGGCCATCTGGGATAAATTGATGAGTATCTACAAAGTGGATGATGAAGTGAAGCAAGCCAAATCACAAATTTATGAGGCTGTGTTTGAAGGATTGAAGATGAAGGAAGAAGAACAAATTGTAGACCATCTTCTTAGAATTGATGAGATAGTTAATGTAATCAAGGGTAAT
Source organism: Chamaecyparis obtusa (assembly GCA_027943335.1). Lineage (NCBI taxonomy): Eukaryota > Viridiplantae > Streptophyta > Pinopsida > Cupressales > Cupressaceae > Chamaecyparis > Chamaecyparis obtusa. Next base: position 29,135 of record BSBK01001091.1, read on the forward strand.
AGAGAAAATTTGGAAAAATAATTTTTGTTCAAAAGGTTTAAGATCTTTACCTTCTAGATACATTGCTAAAATTTATGTCATAGAAGAAGCAAGAGATCTTAGCAAGATTACAGTCAGTGACTTACATGGCATCCTAACTATGTATTAAATGAGTATGGTTGGTGAAGATGATTCTAAAAGAGAGACTTATTTTAAATAAATAAATAAGGCAAAGGAAAAAAAATAGATTTGGATAGTGATATGGATAAAGATCTTGTCAGCCTAGTAAAGAAGGTCAAAAAAGGTTTTGGCAAGTAGAAAGGGAAGCTACCCTTCAAATGTTTCAATTGTGGGAATATCCAGCTCTTTGTTGCTAAGTGTCCCTATGCCAAAGATGATAAAGATAATTAAGAAGTATTAAAGAAAAAGAATAAAGGGCAATCTTCCTGAAAATGGAGATATTTCTCAAATAAGAAGAAAAGTTTGTACATTAAAGAAAAAGTACAAATTCGAAAGATAGTGACAAATCAAATGTTGAAAATTGTGAGACTTTGTTCATGGCGATTGAACCTCTCACAGCAGATCAAACTGATGAAGGCTTGCATGATGAGGGTGGAAAATATTTTGAAGGAGAAGTATAATGTCCCTTAGAAGAAATCACTAGATTGAAGAAGGATAACTCTCTTATTACAATTATTTATCCAAAAATCTGTAATCTAAATTAATTATTTATAAATTAATTATAATTTTTTAATTAATAATTAATAATTTTAATTACACATATACAATTATAATTTTAAAAAATGAGCAATCATGACAAGCAACTATAATGTTTTAAAATTAAATATTAAACATTTAAAATTCGTACCACTTAAAATTGAAAGTCACTGCATGAGAAATATTTAAGTCGTGAAGGATTTAAAGGGCCCGCACGAATTTTGTATGCGTATGATGCGGCAATAACAAGGACGTAAACACAAAATGAATTATACATCCGACAACAACTGCGCCTGTAGCTCAGTGGATAGAGCGTCTGTTTCCTAAGCAGAAGGTCGTAGGTTCGACCCCTACCTGGCGCGATTATAGTAAATTTTTGTTAAACTATATAATATTTTTTAAAAATCATATATATAATGATATTTTCAATTTTAAAAATATATATTTTGGAAAATTGTTGTGAGGATTACTAAAACTTTATAATATTTTTTAAAATATATATTGGAAAAATCATATATAATGACATTTTCAATTTTAAAATATATATTTTGGAAAATTGTTGTGAGGATTACTAAAACTTTATAATTTTTTAAAATATATATTGAAAAAATCATATATAATGATACTTTCAATTTTAAAAATATATATTGGAAAAATTATAGATATAATGACATTTTCAATTTTAAAAATATATATTGAAAATCATATATATAATGACATTTTCAATCCTCCTCTTTATGGTATGAGCTTTTTATTTTATCTTCACAATACATTTAATTAAGTCCATGGAACATTTATAATTTGAAAATGAGATATTTAAACAAATTATAGATAAAAATATGATGTCTTTTTTATTGAGAATATAGAAGTATTTTTTTAGCTATTTATTATCTTCAAAGTACAATAATTCATTGCCAAGATTCTCATTTTTAACATCTCTAACATTTGAGAGGTCACTCAGCGTAAAAATTTGGGGTCTACAATGCATTGTCAAGATTCTCATTTTTAACACCCCTAGCATTTGAGAGACCATCATACTTAAGAATTTGGGGTCCACAAGGCACATTACCAACAAATTGATTTTTAGGATCACATACATTAGCTAAGCTATTTAGCTTTACAATTGTGTATAAGCATGATACATATGAATTGAAGTATTATCGTTGGGTTTATATAGGGATTTGAATTTTGACTTACATATTTTTAAAAATAGTTTTAAAGGTTTGATATGTTTATTAGGATCCCATAAGATGGATATAAATTAATCATGTGGTTATTGATCTTAGGATAAGCTTTCATCTTAGGATAGAGGACAAGTTTGCAAGGTACATCTTTGTGCTCCACCATTTTGAGTGTGAGTATACTAAAAAATTAGATGTGTTTTTGCATAATATTGTTTCTCACATCATCCATTCCAACTTAGTAGAAATGTGAGCCTTATTTGTGCTTTTGGGTATTTGGTCAAGAGTTCTTTTGAATAAATGATTTTGAGATTTTGGTTTAGATGGTTATACTGCACTAATCATTTGAGCTTGCTCAATATAAGTAGGAGATATTTTCCACAGCAAGTCAAATTGGGATATTACTATCAGGATTCAACTGTGTAGTTTTTTTAGTCAAACTACACAGTTAAATCCTGATAGCAATATCCCAAGTTGTTCAATATGCTAAATCTTAAGTTTGATGCTCTTTTATTTTCATTTTGATGTAGGATGATGTGTTGGAGTTGAATGACAAATTAGATCCATGAAAAATATACAAAAGTTCTCACTCTAGGGAGTCTCAATTGGCATGCGTAGGTAGAATGTAAGTCTACAATAACATTTGCATCTCATGAGAAGTGCATCCATTATTTTTCTCCCCACTTTCCCATGTGTCTTCTTCCTTATGAACTTTCAAAGTTTGAAAAAATATTTGCATCTTATGCAAAGTGTATCATTGCTTCTACTTCATGATTTCTTATGCACTGTATTCTTTGTGAACTTCAGATTTTGTAAGCTATATACACCTTCTATAAAATGTGTCCCTACTTTTGCTCCCTTATTTCTTGCATGTCTTCTTGATTGGGGGATATTGGAGTATATAAGCACATTTATATATCTCATGCAAAGTGCATATCTACTTCCACTCCCTACATTCCCATACACCTTTTTCCTAGTGGACTTCGAGATTTTACAAGCACATATGCATCCTATGCAAATTTTATTATATATAATGACATTTTCAATCCTCCTCTTTATGGTATTAGCTATTTATTTTAGCTTCACAATACATTTTGTTAGAGTTTTAGGTGACTCTACAACACCCCCAGGATCAAATGCAAGACCAAGATAACTGCCACAAGAGATTGGCAAGACAATTGCATTAAGATGCAAGAATGATATTATTGATCATGGACATGATTAAAATGTACATAATAGGCCTCCTTATATAGGAAAGGAGATAAGAGACAATGATAAGGAGATGATAAGCTATTACCTATGCTAGGTGTAATCACATGTCCACCAAATGTGGATCATCCTCCATTATGCAATAAAGTATGTGCAATGGATTAGGATGATAATGTGATCAGAGCACGAAAGGTGGATCTCACACACAAAGAGGTATGTGATGACAACTATCACACCTAAAGTGGAAATTCTCCTACACCATGTGCTTGAATGAGGTGCACACTCCTAGATGTCTCAATCACTAACTACTATGCAATGCATTATCCTAAGTAAGATTAAGTTAAGTGTAATTAGGAATATTTAATTACACCAACACATTTAATTAAGTCCATAGAACATTTATAATTTGAAAATGAGATTATTTAAATAAATTATAGATAAAAATATGATATTTCTTTTCTATTGAAAAAATAGAAGTATTCGTTTAGCTATTTATTATCTTCAAAGTACAATTATTCATTGTCAAGATTCTCATTTTTAACATATATAGCATTTGAAAGATCATCCAACTTAAGAATTTGGGGTCTACAATGCATTGTCAAGATTCTCATTTTTAACACCCCTAGCATTTGAAAGGTCATCCTACTTAAGAATTTGGGGTCCACAAGGCATATCACCAACAATTGATTTTGAAGAGAAGGATCACCTATCTAAAATTATTATGGCATTAAATTGTTGATCCACATCAACCACAATAACATTTACATTAGCTAAGCTATTTAGATTTTCAATTGTCTATAAGCATGATATCATTGATCAAATCTACATAAGTACACATGAATTGAAGTATTATCGTTGGGTTTATATAGGGATTTGAATTTTGACTTACATATTTTTAAAAATGGTATTAAATGTTTGACTATATTTATTAGGATCCCATAAGATGGATATAAATTAATGAACTGCATAATGAGATTAGTGGGAATCCTACAATAGCCTAAAAATTATCTTTTGAGTTGATCATGTGGTGATTGATCTTATGGGTTGACTTAAATACCATTAATATAAGCTTTCATCTTAGGATAAAGGGAAATTTTGCAAGTTACATCTTTGTGCTTCACCATTTTGAGTGTGGGTGTACTTAGAAATTAGTTGTGTTTTTTCATAATATTGTTTTGATTACGTAAAATCAGGTTTTGAAAGGACCTGAAACCTTGTACAAGAGCATTAAAAAGATATGGCAATAAAAGACCAATACAATTGTGGTGCCCCACCAAACAAACCAAATGAATAAACCATAGTTCCTAGCAAGTGAAACAACAAAACAAAACAAAGGGCAATCAAGATTTCCATTTTTGCCCATCCTTATGAGAACGTAAATTCATATCAAAAGAAGGCAGAAAGATTTAAATTTCTTTCCCTTAACTGTTGTCCATCCATCCTCCACCTTTCCAGCAGCCTTCTTCCAAGCCAAAGAATCCACAATAGTGGCAGGAATAGCACCACTACCATTCCCCCGAACGCTCCCAGGAGAAGCCTAGACAATAGCCTGCATAGCCCCAACAGTCAAGACAGCATCTGAACCAGAGACAGCAAGAGAAACATCAAAACCAGAGACACATCACCCATTCCAACTTAGTAGAAATGTGGTCCTTATTTGTATTGTTGAGTCTTTGGTATTTTGAATAATTGATTTTGAGGTCTCTATTCAATCCTTTTGGCTACTTATTGGTTAGTACATTTGATTATATTTTTTTGACTTGCAAGTGTGTATGTCTTGATTCTCATTTTGGTTTAGATGGTTATATTGCATTAATCATTTGAGCTTTTTCAATATGTCAAGTCTTAAATTTGATGCACTTTTATTTTTCTTTTGATGTAGGATGATGCGTTGGAGTTGGATGACAAATTAGATCCACAAAAAAGATACAGAAGTTCTCATTCTAGGGAGTCTCAATTGGCATGCTTAGGTAGAATTTTAGTCTGCAATAGCATTTGCATCTCATGAAAAGTGCATCCATTATTTTGCTCCCCACTTTTACATGTGTCAATTCTTCCTTACGAACTTTCAAAGTTTGAAAAAATATTTTCATCTTTTTCAAAGTGTATCATTGCTTCCACTTCATGATTTCTTATGTGTCGTATTATTTGTGAACTTCAAAAGTTGTAAGCATATATACATATTTTTATAAAATGCATCCCTACGTTTTCTCCCTTATTTCTTGCATGTCTTCTTGATTGTGGGATATTAGGGTCTATAAGCACATTTATATCTCATGCAAAGTGCATATCTACTTCCACTCCCTACATTCCCATACACCTTTTCCCTAGTGCACTTTGAGATTTTACAAGCACATATGCATCTAATGTAAACTTTATCCATACTTATATTCCCCACTCTCTTGCATCTCTTCATTCTTGTGTAACTTTAGAGTTTCCAAGCACATAAATATCTCTTATAATTTTATATTCCTTCTACCTTGTGGAATTTTGATTTGTCACACATTTTCATTTCATGTAATGTGCATTAATGCTTCCATTCCTTGCTTTCATGTGCACCTTCTTCCTTGTAGAATTTTTTACTCCAAAATTTGATTTATATATCCAATGTGAATTTCATCCTTACTTGCAATCCCCATTTTCCTATGTGTATTATTCCTTATAGACTTTTGGACTACAAGTAGATTTTCATCTTATGCAAAGTGTGTCTCATGTCCCACCTCCCAATAATTGACTATTTGTGGACTTTTTCCTCCTTGAAAGTTGCCTCGATGCTTTCCTACTACCTAATTTTATATATCCACATGCCATAATTATTATTCATAGACTTTCAATGCCTCTTATGATATATATCAAATTTTGATTCTTATTTGGTTTATATTGTATACTTTTTTACCCCTCATTCACACTTCTATATCTTAACTACATTGTCTCAAATATTTATAATAAAAATATTAGTTACTATCATGTGCTAAATGTGTTTCTTTTAATTTATTATATGGAAATGATTAGGCATGAGAACTTATTCAAATTATTTTTACTATATGTTGATCCCTCTAAGGAATGAATAAAAAATGTTGGGTTTTTATTAAATGGGCTATGGGAACCATGGGTCTTTTTTCGAGGGTAAATGGGATATAGGAACCATGTACATGTAACTACGAAACCCTACCTTCATCGACCTATAAATTGATACCTAAAGGTTGTCAAGGAACATGAAGGTTTTTTATTTGTCCTATGGTTTCATTCAATAGATATAAAAGGAAACTCTTTATTAAAATGGATATATTAGTTTCATGTCATTCTTTTGACTACACTAGTCCTTATGGCCAACTTAATGGCATTGTATCTTGTTCTTTGAGAAGTGGCCCTTAGGGCTTTTCAAGATTATTTCCTATGAATTCATAATTCAACAATAATTCACAAAAAATAATTAAAGAGAATACTAAGAAACGCTTTTAACCCTTTTGATAAATTCAAACTATTAAAGTATTCTAAGTGTAAAGATTCATGTTAGTTTGACCTAGACATTCAACTTTATTTAGAATTTAAAAATAGTATTATGAGTGTACAAAGGTCACCTTGAAGTGAATAGTCAATGAATACCTTGGGTATCCTTACACTTCAACTCTAAACTATGGTTACCTTGTGAGAATGAGGATTATATCTACAATTTGGGATGCACTATAGCAGATTGAGAATATTTTTCTATTCATATGGAAGGGTGTGGGATCGATTGATATCTAGTACAAGTAACTACTCACTACAAATATTTTTGAGTGAAAGATGAAACTTTAGAGATGAATGCCACTTATTTTTAGCCTAGTATGTGTTGGACCTAGCGCTAATCTAGATAGTATGGGTATAGATGATAGAACGGTAGAATTAGATTGATTTATACTACTAAAGATTGAATGTGTGATCTTCGTAGATGTGATGAAACCCGAACTCTATAAATTTTTACTTACCATTTACTTGTAGGTATGGTTACTTATGGAGTTCAAATATCCTTTTAATTCCATAAACTCTATCATATGCTAATATATAGTTGTAAGGTACTCATATCCACATAACACAACATTTTGAAAATAATGTAAAACAACCATACTCAAAAAAAAGATTCATATTTCATAAGGAATAAGATCTACAATAATTCTTACATAGGAGATATACAACATCATAAGAACGTCAAATCGACCAATATGTCGAAATATCAAATAATAACAATACAAGTACACCATCAAAGGGTCAATAAATCATATGAATTAAATAGCATGATACCATGTCATTTTCACCTCCTTAGCCTCGAACTGCACTCTACCTACTATACTCGAGAATGGGAATGAGGTCCAGTCCCTTTTACCACCCAGTCATAGAGTGTTTAGCTCCTCAGAGTTGTTAGCTCCCCTGAGCTCAACATGAAAGGTTGAGCACCCAACCCTGCATCGAAGAACCTAGCACACCGGAACCAGCAAGTCGGATAAAATTTGATGCAACATTGTGACTAACTATCATATAAACCATAACCATAACAATTATAATGATGTATCCACACAGTGATATGGCAGGGAGAAATAAAAACCATGAACATCCACTAGTATCAAATGAATGCACAATTGCTTTGGTCAAAACTTTTTTTAAGCCATTTTTTATGGCGTATAGGTCAAAAATATAATTGAATTTACTTATCCTTCCCTATTACCCAATATTCAGCACCCATCAGTAACAACAATCATACATGCAAAGAATGTAGACAAACAACACCCTCTAAGTAATTCCATGAAAGAACCCATCCCTACTACTAGCAAATCGTTGTCCAAAGCATTAATATTTTTTGTAAAACACTAGCATGCAAATAATGTGATAAAGCATTCATTGCATAGATCTTAAGAATAAGATGGTCGCTCAGCACACACAACAAGAAAATTATCTTTCTAGTATATATTCCTTCTAAAGAATTTAAGTGTCATGGCAAGGAACAATATTTAGACATTTAACTTATATCTAAATTTTCATTTAAATTAATTTCATATATTACACTTCTATTTAATGCCATAAATAGATTTAAATCATAATTTTTCTTCTCACTCTCTAATATCCTTTTAAATGGATAATTAATTTTATTGAAAAGACTAGAAAATAATCCTTTTAAATGGATAATTAGTTTTATTGAAAAGACTAGAAAATAAATATAGAATATAAAGAAAATAATCCTTTTAAATGAATAATTAGTTTCATTGAAAAGACTAGAAAATAATCATTTTAAATGGATAATTAGTTTTATTAAAAAGACTAGAAAATAAATATAGAATATAAAGAAAATAATCCTTTTAAATGAATAATTAGTTTTATTGAAAAAACTAGAAAATAAAGAAAGTTGAGGGATTTGAACCTTTTACCAACTACTCTCTTTTAAATTTTATCCCTTCACACTAACCAAAAATACCAAATCATCCAATGGGAGAAGTGGACTCCATCTAAGTAAAATTTAATGAAAAGAGGCTGCTGAAAATTGCAAAATTAAACAAACCCACGCTCATGTGCGCCCAAACTAAAGGTATAAATTAATTTTTTTAAAATTATGCTATTACATATAAATCCGGCACAAAATGGCATGCATGGACAACATCTACAGATTTTTGTTTGTCTGGTGTGAATTCTTTTTAATACCACAAATATAAACATTTTTAAATAAAAATTTCCTCTGTTCATCAACGATCAAGTGAGCAAGATCGAATGGTCCTGGTCTACCAAACAAATAAAAAAATGGTACTTAGATTTTTAATAATATAAATGGTTAACGACTTTGGTCTATATAAATCTAGTTCACTATCATATATATTTCGTCACAATTTTAACAAGAATTAATAAATATTATTAAAAAATTGAATGTGCTAATTAGTTTTTTTTAATAAGAAATTTTTTTAATGTTTTAAAATTACAATTATAACAATAATAATAGATCATAGATATTTTCTCTTAATATTTAGTGGGTATCATTAACAATAAAATCAATACATGAAATTTCCTATTAGTAATTAAACAAATGATAAAAATATTTTTCTCTGATATTATATTAAACACGCACATGTCAAAAATACAATTCAAGACGAGTTTAGAGATTCACTAAACATGCATGAAAATAAATCAACTATGAAAATAAAATATCTATGTGTGTGTGTGTGTCAAGATTATTTCATTCTTGTCATTGTCATCGGTATGCTAACTCCTTCTACTTGGGCCTCATTCTCGCCTTCGCCACCTATCCAAAACTTCCAACACTCAAATTTTCCATCAATCCGAGTTAGTACCATTATCCATAATCCAAAATAAAAATCAAATGCATCATTAATCCATTGCATTGCATATTCAATAATTCATAACATATATATTTATGATGCATAATAACCATAATCAAAGCAAATCCATAACACGATATCCATAACTTACTAATCTAACACCTAATTAATCCATAAACTCAATAAATTCAATGTCTAACATCAACCAAAGTCATTAACCAAGTCAAAGATAGTCAAAGAAAGTCAATGGATTCTAATATATCTCCTAAAATCTAGGTCACTTGAGATCCAAATGTGACAATAGTAAATTTTGGCTAAGAAACCCTAGATGGACTATAGTTGGGGTTGCCTACTTAGCAAGAGTAATGACTAAATCCTCAAAATTTAGTTGATGATGATTAAGGTTTCAGATTAGAACAAAATTTTAGAAATACGAGGAAACCCATAAAGATAAAGTTATAGCCTTTGTCCTCACCTTATAAGGAAGTTAGGGTTTTCATCTCAAGTGACACCCTTAGGAAAATCTCCTACATTTATGTCAATTTTTATATGGTGGCATCCACCAACAATAAGAAAATACATACCAATTTGGACAAGGGAGCTAGGGCCCAAAAAGTGGTGCCAATAATTAAATTTAAATATATCACAAATAAAATGAATTGTTATTATTAATATCGTTGAATAATGGAATTGTTATTTGTCTGGGTGTGACTATGTCTGACAGTGTTTTATGTGTGAAATGCATGATTCGCATACGTCACAATTTGGTTTCTAATGTTGCAGTTTTGGGACTAAGCTTGTAATGTCCTTAGCTTCATTCATTTGAGTTGGCACAAGAATTTGGATTTCAAGGACACTATTTCAAATTTTGATGGTGTTTTTACTATGGGTTTGGCCAACCTCAGGGGTTTACACTTCAGTTGATTGTCTTGGTGAATGCAAGATGAAATCTAGTGTGCATGATGATAATTTTGGTCCTAGATAAGGCATGTTGTGGTCCACTTATCATTCCTTTCTACATAGTAGGAATGTTTAGTGCCAACCTAATTCAAAATTATGTTCAGTTATTTGTCTAGCCAATAGTGGGAGACTTTGCAATTGTATGATTAGTATAACAAAGGATAAATCATTCAAGAATAAGTGTAGCATGTGTATACTTTTATGCATGTTGTGCAAGTGTGTGTATGTGTGACGAGGATGTATGAAAGAGGATTTTTCTCCTTGTATGTTTGAAGTAGTGTGATGTGGAGTGCAAATTAGTGTCCATACTTCAATGTGTTATCTACAAGAAGTAGTGAGTCGAAGGTGTCTACAAATCTTTCAGTTGAGTTGTAGTTGTATATCGATGGTGGATCTATTCTCTTGTATCCTTCTTCATCTAGGCAGTGATCCCTTTGGCAATGAACCTTCTCCATTCGAGCAATGAGCCCTCTAGTAGTGAGTCTTTCTTTGTACTCCACCTTAACCAATGTTCTTATATTTGAGAAATAACCTTCTTCATGGTTTTTCCCTTCATAGGGTTTTCCACATAAATATGTTGTTTCATGTTTTTGATGGTTTATGTGTTTTTCATGTTTACATCTTAAAGGATTAAAGTGAGTTTGCTAGAACTAATCAAAATATTAAAAGTAATAAGTTTTGTAGACAACTTGTTCACACACCCCACCCCCCCGCTCTTAGTTTTCTTTCTCATTCAACATGCTCATCATCATGTGTAAGCTTCAACATATTGTGCAAATAATACTTCTAATTTTTTACCATGCTACCTCACATTGTCCCCATATTATATCCATAAAAAATCGTCAATACTTATTGGTGTGTCAAAACATAATGTAATTGGTTGCAACATTTTGCAATGGTTGTCCTAATAGCTTCATTTGCTTACAAATAATGATGCAACAACAGAAAATTTAATTGCATTATACTCAAATACTTATTTGAAAAAAATGGTAGAAATCATATCTTCTACGATGTCAAACTATCCTTGCTAGGTATCCCAAGTGTGTGGGAAAAAATGAGAGTATAGAAAATAGAAATATTGAAATGAAAAATAATGTGCATAAAGATTTATTTATAATAGTTATTATCTCCAAAATTCCAAATAATTGCCTTAAGATGTTGATTCTTCCTAATGAGGTTCATTTTTACCTTTGCTTCATATAGTGCCCATTTTTTGTTTGATATCGTGAATGTATTCAAAATACACCAAACATGATCACAATGGAGTATCTTACCTTGGAGAGAATCCTTATTTATATTAATTAATTGTGTGGCTTGGGTTTTATATGTACTCGCTACTATCCTTCTCATTTTAGACATTATCGGGATTCAATCCAAAATACCTTAAAAAATTATTGCATTTCCATACACTTTGAATTTGAATAAAATTATTTGGTAGTCTTGAATAACTTCTTTGAGTGAGTGTAACCATTACACACCCAAGAATAAGTCCATATCTCTCAATGCCACAACATATAAATCATCCTAAACTCAAAAACTTGACCAAAAATAAATTGGTTTGTTGTGTCATTCCATGTAAGGAATAATATGGCAATATGCGAAAATAACCTTAAATGAGTCAAAATCAATCGCATACAAATGTTTCCTAGAAACCAAATTAGAAAATAAGATTATGAGTATCCTCACTATTAATCAACACTTTCACCTTGTGTACCTAAAATATTCCCCACGTTCTCAAAGCATAGCACACGGGTGCTCTAGAAAGTGTAGCAAGAGTCCCTTGTGTGACCTCTTCCCCTTTTTTACTTTTAAACTCTATCATCAACTCAAGCTCAAATCCTTTCATCTTTGTAATGCCCATTACCAAATATAAAATTAGATATTGAAATTTTAACTTCTTTATTTTAAAACTTACAGATCATTTAGGAACAAAGCAGATTTTCCAAGAGAAATGTGATTGGGAACACACTTTAAAACATTACAAAGCTAATAAAAATTATTAATAATGGAAAGTATGAATTTATCTATGAAATTATATTATATATGTCATAATATGTTGTAAAAACAAAATTGCATCCATGAGAATGGAGAGCGGGAGCGGGGCAGGTGCGCGCGCGCGGGCGAGCGATGGGAGTAGAGCAGGTAGGACGAGGGTCTCTGGCTTGCAGGACCAGGAGGGAGATGTCAATGAAGACGAAGATGGAGAGGGGAAACGGGCAGTTTTGGAAGGGGGCTGGTGCAGCGTCATTGTCCCTCTTATTTCTTTTCATGTTCTCTCAGTGGTTAGGGCTTGGGTGCTCTGTGGAGGTGTTGGGGTGAAAGGGGCTCTCTTCCCTGTCACTCTTGTTTGGACTAAACCTTCTCTTCCTCTAGTGGTTAGAGTTGGTGGTCGGTTGGAATGGCTTCACTGCTGGGATCCCTCTATGCTGACATTTTTCTAGAACTCTCTTGCAAGGGCTTCTATTTGGATTCTTTTTGGGGTGAAAGGGGCTCTCTTCCCTGTCACTCCTGTTTGGACTAAGCCTTCTCTTTCTCTGGCAGTTAGAGTTGGTGGTAGGCTGGAATGGCTTCTCTGTTGGGATCCTTCTATGCTGGGGTTTTTCTGGAACTCTCTTACAAGGGCTTCTATTTGGAATCTACTACTCTTGTGCCTTGTTTGGGAGAGTGGTGGTGGTTCTTTTGAAGATTTTGGGGGGCTTTTGCCCTTGTCTTTTGAGAAGTGTATTGGTGAGTGGTGGCTTTGGGGCCTGCTTTGGGATCCTATGGTGGATAGTTCATGGGATCCTCATGGATGGGCCTCTTTATGGGTTATGCTGCTTCTTTCACTTGTGTGGGAGAGGGATGTTGGTTCGTTTGGAGTGGTCCTGTGTGGGATCCCTATTGAGGGGGGGTGGCACACAAATGATCATTGGCAGATGTTGGCTTTTCATCTTCATTACTTCTCTGCTCAGTTTCCTATGGAGGTGGAAGCTTGTTTTGAGGTGAAGGTTTCTCTCCCTCTTAACACCTCTTTCTCACTTTCTATTGAGGTGGAAGTTCCTTATGAGGTGGTGGCTCTGCCTATTGAAGTGGCTAGTAGCTGGATGGAAGAGGCAGGTTGGGGTTTTGTTGGTGAGTTCGGCCATAGCTGGAGGGCTCAGTTTTTGCCAGAGATCTGTGATGGTTTCATCTTTTTCCTGGAAAGTTGTAAACTGGTGGCATGGGGAATACTCTTCTTCACCTCCATTTCTTTGTCTAAGGTTGGGGGAGCCTTTCAAAACCCTATAGGGACTGGCTTTTGCTGGTGTTTCCTGTTATTGCCAGAGATCCTTGAATGTCTTTTCTTTTTTCTGGTAGATCGTGATTCGGTGGTTTGGGGAGACATCCTCACTCCCATTTCTTTGTTAATGGTAGGGGGAGCCATTCAAACCCCTAAATACTATGGTGCAACTGAAGATTTGCTAGCTCATACTTATAAGCTATTATTTCATCTTTGGTATGGTCATGATAGGGTGGACTGGTCTGTCTGCCAAATCTATTGGATGTTAAATCCCATTTTGGTAATGGGAGCCATCAAAAAGGTTGGGGAAGCCTTTCAAAACCCTGATAGTCTGGTGCAGCTAAAGATCTACTTGCATAATTATGTGAGCTATTGTTTCATTAATTTTGGTTATGGGAACCATCAAAACCCCTATGTTCAGTTAAGGGAGCCTGAAAACCCTAGATTCATGGTGAAACTATAAGACGATGGTCTTACTCTGTAGGTCTTGGCAGCTTGAGCCTTTCTGAAAATTTCTTTCTGGCTGCAATTGTAACGCTGGGTTTGTGATGCCAATAATTCTGCTGGTAGTTTGTGCTAGGGGGTTCTGTAAGGCTTATCTTGTTCCCCAGTTGTCTCTCTTTGATTTGAGCTAATTCTTCCTATGGTTAATGTCTGGGTTATAGTTCCCACCAAAAACTATTTGTAAATGGTTTTGGGGCCCATTCAAAATCTGCTTTTACCTTAATCAAAAACAAAATTGCATCCACAACAACTTCATACAAATTTGAGAGAAAACAGAAGTCAAAAAACAAACTGCTAATTGCAACAAATTCTAGGAAAACTTTGTAAACTCTACCTAAGGGTTTTATTGAAAAATAATATAAAAAAAACTAAAATTCAGCAAACCCGTAGCCTCGAGGTTTCCATGAAATTCTACAACACTCAAAAACCCCAAATCACACTTAAACATTTGTTGAAACTATCATGCAAATAAAATGCAAATTAAACTAAAACTTATCCATTCTAGTATGCACATGGGTAATCTATAAATGATATTACACTCTAGTAATCCTTTGAATTGCATCCTTAGATCACCTGAAAATCTTGAACATTTGGTTCTACAACTTCCTCCATCAATTTGACAACCACTAAAGAACAACAAATGCTTCATTAGAAAACAATAAAGTGAACAATGAAACTTAGAGCCAAAACCATGCATAAATAAAACCATATTCAAACACCCAATTTGGGTGTCCAAATCCCATGCCCAATGAGAGGAATATTGCATATATATCCTTTTACCAATTGTCTTCAAACTTCTACAACTCCCAATGAAATGCCAACTTTCACCAAACTACCAAATACTCCTAAATGTCAATCAAATAGGTCTTCCCAAGTCTACATGCCAAAAGAAGGGAAAATATTTGTTTAAATATATGTTATGAGGAAATCAAAGCCATAAATTAGCTGAAAATGCTAGATTTGATCATTTTTTCCATACTATTAATTAGTTTTGATTTGCTATTTTGGAATAGTTAGGCTTACTATTTTTTAGTAAATGGCTATTTTTGGGAAGGGGACATGAAATTATATGAATCCTCCTCAAGAATAACCTTTATGTAGTGTATGCTCCATCAGCAAGAATCTATGTCTTGTCACTCATGGATCTCTACACAAAAAGAAAAACTTTTTCCATCAACTCTCATTATTTATGCAATCTTGTTTGGTTTTTCATGTTAATGTTGTTGGTTGATAGGTACATTTTTGGATCTTTTTCATAAATTTTTCTATTGGAGATGGCTTATAGTTAAGTTTACCTTTAGCCACTAAACCCTTTAAGCTCAAAGACCTCCTAATGACCTCCTACAAGGAACTCTCACCAACCCCTTGAGTGAATCACCAAGTCCTTCAATAAAGAGCACTAAAGTATCATATATCCTATTACAAAGACAAATTAGTTAGCCCAATTGAAACAAGAGCGATTGGTTCATAATTATGTTTATTGAACTAATGTTTAGAACTAGTTTTGAACAATGCTGAAATAGGAGGGATTAGAGCACTAAAAATTCATCCCCTTTATAATGTTGAACTAATCCCTCTTGGGCTATCTCTCTAAATTAAATTTTTGGATCTTTCTTCTTGAACCTTTGTCAATATTTGGTTGAACTTCTCCAAGGTAGTAATGTAATTGCACCCTTTTGTCACCATTTTGTGATACAACCACTCATGAGCTACACCATATAGGTATAAACTAACAAATTTAGTGGCTTCTTATTCAAACATGGGGTTCAAGGAGAAATATGTATGCAAATTCTACAACCATGCTCTAGTTGAACAATCACCTAATCCATCATATGTGTGCATATTGATCTTTCCCAAGTATATTTAAATGTATGTTCAAGGTTGATCCACATAGCTTCTCCTCTCATGCCCATTTCTCCTTTTCATCTCGTAATACTCAACAAAATCCATGTCACAGTAGATGGTTGGATTTAGGAAATTGTATCCAACATGATACCTCACCATTAATCTTTAATTCATGCATGTATAGGTTATTCTTCTTCCAAGAGTTTTGTCTCCACTCTTTCCAAAAATGTACCTTTGAATACCTTGGAGGTTGAGATAATTCAAATGTTGTGATCTTCTGAATTACTTTGTTCTACACTATTTTGATTGGTTCTTCCAAAACTCAATTATTAATTCAACCATTTTAGGAGTTGAACCATCTCTACCATTAATTCTCTCATAAAATATTAAAAAAATTATTTTCCCTAAGAAATTCTTGTGTTTTCTCTTTATCTCTATCACTCATGGATTTCTTTGAATATGCTCATGTTTACATTCATTAAGTTTATTTCAATCATATTACTTCTTAAAAATCTTACTGATAAATATAGGATAAAAAAATTGATACAGATAGTTTTTTATTCATTACAATAAATATATTTTTGCTTGTGATTTTTCTACTAATAATAAAGAATAAAATAATATTCTAAAACATATTTAATTAAAAAAGAATCTAAAAATATTAGAAATTTCATGTCATTGGACAATCAATTCCTAAATAGCTAACAAGAGTTTCTTTCCATATTAGTAATATTAAGTAGAGATATATGCATCAAGATTAATTACCATAATATAACTTGCTTGATTGTGTTCATTGGAAGTTGGAAGTAGCATATTTAATGCATAATTTACTTCACCAGAAGTAAACTTCATCTACAACTATCCTAGATCAATATTTATTTAGTCTTGCTAAATAGAGAATGGTGATAGTAACCGCTTAGGACCAAGCTAACCTAATCTTCCTCCTAATGTAGTCAAGATGATTGAAGCAATAAATAATAGTGAAACACCAAAAAATATTTCCTTCTTTTCTTAAATGTCCTAAATTTTAAACAGCAAAGACCAAGTAATGATTGGAAAAATGGTTTTGCAATAATTAGATCATCGTACAAGTGAATTTCAGCTTGCCAAATTTCAAATTATATATTCTTCAAGAGTGATACTTACAAGCATGCAAGTTAGTACAAACAATGGCATGTATCTAGTATGCTACACACCTTAATGTAACAAAATTTGTTCTTCAAAATAGGGAATTTGATATTATAGACCAAGAATGGTTTTCATTATGGAATAATTTTTAAATTTCTTGTAGTTTCATTCTTTATCATAACATGATTGAACTAATCTCCATGCTTTATTTATCATCCTAATAATACAAAAATTGTTATGTAAATAATTTAACATTAGGCTAAGGAAATGATCAAAGAATCAAACATTGGAGGAGTGTGAAGCCAATAATGTGAAGAATGGAGAAAAAATGAGTCAACTTCATGAAAGTAAAAAATTTAACTCTATAGATGAAGATACAACATATTTACTAATTCAAATAGATCATGAAGCACATATTCAAAACATGAAATCAAAGAAATCAAAGAAATAAAGACAATGAATGAAAATATATATACAATAAAGAAATTGAATCCCCAAGTTGAAGTCACATCCTCTTTGCCATCTTACTATTATATTGAACAAGTTCCTCAAATACCAATTGATTTTTTATTTTTATTTTAAAAAATGATCAATGATTTTACACATGTTCATCAACCTATTCAACGCATGATAAGCATACCAAATTTTTAAGATGAGTAAAATTTATCATCTAATTTATTATTTTATGTAATGGAACAAGTATATCATTGAGAACACATAATTTTGCATAAAGAAGATTTTATTTTTTAATTAATGAGTATATTTTAAAACCAATGGTTGACAAGATTTCTTGATGCACTTGTAGAATAAGTTTATCAAATATGGAAGAATGTTTTTTAAATGCTTTAATGGAATACTCATTTAAATGGTAGTTTTCTTAAAAGACCCATAATGAATATTTTTGGCCTATGAACATTAAATAAAATAGTGATTTTCTTTAATAAAATGTAGTCAATGTGTATAAAATTTTTGTTTGACCTCATGCATTAAAGATAGTAATCTTACACATCATGTCATCACATCAACTATAGTAAGCAATCAAACAAAATATTGCCTAATAAGGATAACAAATTAGGCAATAAAAATAAGTAAAAAACATAAATGAAATTTATTTGGAGACATAAGATATTTGAGGATCCAAACAAGCATTCTTCAATAGACTCCCATAAAAATATAAAGTCATAGTTGAAACTTTAAATCCTGTGATTGAAAGCTTTTGGAAAAATAATATAAGAATTTTGCCTAGTCAAAGAGATTTTGTAAAATGGAGGATTGGTTGTCAAAAAAATTAGCCATGTCCAAAGAATTTTTTGGATATGACAAACAAAAATTTGATTCAAATATGTAGAGATATATTCTTAAATATAAAATAGCCAAAAATACTTTGAAATTATTTTTATGTTAAAATAAATCATACGCATACAACTTGTTTTGATATAATCAGTAACAAAACAAGGGTCCTAGCCCTTACAAAGACAGACTAAAAAGGTCATTTGCAACTTGGTCAAGAAAAAATCGTAGAAAGCAAAGGCCAAAACAAACCATTTACAACACATTATCATATTAGCTAGTACCCACATCAAGAGTGGGTAGAAAATTCACCCAGTACAATATGGGGAAGATGAGAATATGGGGAAGAATGATCTTTTTTCACACTGATGAACAATAGTCAATGAAATACTATCATTAGGATCCCCACCATAAAGGAAAGAAAGTGGTAAAATCCTTTCCATGAGACTGGAATAACAAGGGGCAAGGTGTTGACAAGATTGTATGTCATCTACCAAAAGTTGGGGTAGCCATGGGTCTAGAGGAGGCCACACTAGAAGCAAGAGGTCGAGTAGGATCCACAGGGACAGAGGAGGTCAAACTAGTAGCATGAGATTCATCTTGGGAGGATTAATCATCACTATATGAAGATGTATCAATGGAAGAATCAAAAGCCAGAATAGTTAGGTGATCACCATTAGCATTATTTCACCAAGTGGCAGTGCGTTTACAGTGTGAGAGAGAACAATACATGGCCAAGTGACCAGAAGAGAAGCATAGATGGAATTTAAAGGGGACACCATTATAATCTAACGATTGAGTCAATGGCCTATCCCCAACCATGAGAACCACATCCCTAAGGAGAGGTGTAGAGGTGTCAATATCAACCAATATGTGTGTAAAGACAAAGCGACCCATGGAGGCAATATTATCTTCCACCTTTAAGAAATGACCTATAGAGTTTTTTATAACCTCAAAAAAAGAATTCTCCCAAAAATGAAGGGGAAGACTGGGAAGATGAACCCGCACTGGATGCACACTAAGTGGTTTAGTAAAGGGTTGAAAGAGACAATCTAGGGTTGGACCAAAAAAGAGTGAATGCCCACAACTTTCTCCACACCAAATCTAGGTCATCATAGGAAACAAAAGAAGCAATATAAACCCCTTAGCAAAAGGGAAAAGTTCAATGTTACCAAAAACTAAGGATCTCCAAGACTTTGTCATCCATCGATGAAGATTTGGTAGAGAAGGCCAAAAACCAATAAATCTACACACCAACCCACAACATTGGTAGAATTCTGCATTATCCACCATATCATGGCGACAAACCATAACAAAGGACGTCTTGGCACAAGAAAGAGGTCAAGATTTCCCATTAGGAGGAAGAGTCATAGTAGATCTAGCAACACAAGAAAAGTTTTTCCCATTAGTAGGAGAAAGAGGCTTTGAGAGGGGACCCCAACATTCATGGCATTATTAGACCTAGGAAAAGGTCTCCTAGAAGAGTGCCCAGTGTGGAAAGATGTTGAAGCACCATAATCAGTAATCACCACCTCAACAAAAACCCTTGCACCAAAAGTAGCACCAATGCCAAGTCCTAAGACAAGCACACCTTCAAAAAACCCAGAACCACTAGCACCAAGAGGTGGAATAGAGGAACCTAGCAAGGAGCCAACACATACTTCAACAGCACCCACATGAGTGTTAGCATCCAGCATAGGATTTCTAGACCCAAGATCAAAAGACCCATCAAACTTAGGAAGCACTGTTGAAGTAGACGATTTCAAATTAGCAAGGCAGGAGACAGAAAGATAATATTGAACTTTCTAATTGGTATGATATTTTTTGTTATATATATGTAGCTTTGCATACTAATGAGATTTTGCAAAAGTGTATTATAAAAGGTCTTAGATCATCAAGATGTTTTATTTCAAGCATTTCATGTGAAAGAGTGGATAGAAAAACATTTTACAAGAGATCATATTTTGATGAAACATGTGATATTTATATTGTTTTAAAGTATTTTAGAAATGGTGTAGACATAGCTAATGGACATTTGTTAGAATATTAATCTTTCCTTAGTTGTATTTAATTTGGGATATTCCTTTGGAATCTGTAAATGTAATTTGTCCACTTGTACATGTGTGAGGACATATCATTTCTTTTTATTTCTTTATTAAGGAATTTTAGTTTTCCTCCTTAAGAGGATGTTGACACATTGCGCACACATATTATGAATGGATGCATTCCTAAATTTGCGAGTTACTTTGTAACTTCTCTCTTCATCTTCTCCTCTCATTTTTTATTGATGTTATTGTAAATGAGTCTCTCTCTCTCTCTCTCTCTAGATTTGCCTTCATTCATAATACACAAGGGGTTTTTTTCCCCCTTTCAAAAGCTCATGTTTGCACTCTCGTTGGGGTGATTGATCTCTTAAGTTTTTCATCTTGCATGGTGACATTACTTCAATCAATAAACTTGCTTGGATTTCTTTTTTATTTCTTGCTCTTGTATTTCCTTTCAACATTTGATTCAAAAAGAACAATTAAGTTTTAGAAAACATAAGTCACTTACATACACTCTAAATGTTTTCAAAAGAAACAAAATTTTGAATAGAGGAGAGAAAAAAACACTCATATTAATATATCTATTTTTTGAGAGAATATGGTGTACAAGTATGGAAGACATGCTTATAGAGCTCAATGATTGGACTTGTGATTCAAGTTATGCATGGAAAAAAATATAAATAATTATACTCTACAATCACAAAATGATGTTCCATCATAGTACTACAACTCCACTCAAGTTGTTAGAGTTGTGCATATAACATCCATTTGTGTTCTTGATAGTACATAGGAGGATATATAAACTTTGAGGAAGTGTCAATTTTATGTTAATGATGATTGCACCATTCTATGGAGTTTATTCAAGGTTTCTTTAAGATGTTGTGTGGTAATTGAGAATCGAGAATGTCACATTTGGTTAGGATATCATATAGTTAGATAGTTGTACACCTCAATTTAAGAATTTTTTGTTGTTCTATTAGTTGAGAAAGATGCACAAGATGAGCGGTGTTCATTGTATATGAAATTTATCTAAAGTTGAGGATAAGAAATGGAAGTGTGATTGTCATGTCCCCTCTTTAGTGACATGTCATTTTTCAGTGGATTTGCCTATCATGGACTCTCGTAGGCAGATGGTTTTGGTGAGAGAGTCATTTTGATGATTATTTGGGGATTGGATGGTCTTATTTGCTCTTGGAGAGATGGTGTTTATCATATTTTTATTATAATGTGTTATGTGGGGCAAAATGTTATAATTTTGAGTTGAGTTGCACTTTTTATTTTATAAAGTTACTTTTTATATAAAAGTGCATTATAAAAGGATTTTATAAGAATATTTTATGGATACTTCTAGAAGTTCTAGTGGCTTCTTAGAAAAGTGAATAAATAGAGTGCTTGGCCTCTCATTTGGACATCCCATGACTTGAGTTTACACTACTATTCTCTTTGAGCATTTGTGGCACCATCTTGGTCTGCAGATTGTTATTTGATCTTTAGGAACGAAGTTTCTTAAGGATTTGCGTAACTGAGGAGGTGAAATATCCTTTGAAGAGTTGCACTTTGGAAGTGGTATTCAGCCATTTCAAGTTAAGCTTATTTGGAGTCCTCAGACTTACCTAAGGGTTTGAGTTTTTCATTGCAAAAGGGAAAAAAAAAAAAAAAAGCAGATCTGAAAAAAGCAGTTCGAAAAAGCAAAGCAAAAAAGTAGTCCGAAAAAGAAGATCTGAAAAAGTAAAGCGAAAAAGCAGATCTGAAAAAGCAGAGCGAAAAAGCAATCCGAAAAAGTTTTTGCTACAAGTCTAATTCAGTTTTCAGAATTTTGGGATAGGATTTTGGAACCACATTTTTGCTCATATCTTCCTCATTACTCAACATATCATTCTGGGTATTTTTGCATCGGATTTCTATCGTCGAGGAGATAAAGATAGGTGCATTTTGGAGTCCCAAAATGCCATGATTTATTTTTAAGGAATTTTCAAAATTCCTAGACATTTTTGAAAATCTGCAAGAAAGTACATTTTTAGATTTGGGGTGACTTTGGCTTGGGTGTTGGCATCTTCAGCACTGGCAAAAATAATCGTAACCATCTACAATCAGGTTCCTCACTTCTCATTTGGCATTTGGCATATTTTTTGAGAAATGTATGTTTTCAGCTAAGTACAAAATATAGCTTCAGCACTTTACTATTTTACATTGTACTTGTCTTTGTTTGCCATTTGGCATTATTGGTATCAAAGGAAGGCTAGGATTTTGCAAGTGAAAGGGCATTGTAATTTTCAGTCTATCTATATTGCAAACCTAGGGTTTGATGATCATATTATTGGCTGAAATATGTATGGCATTGTTGCAAATTGTTGATATATGAATGGCATATGGTTTTGAGCAATTTCCTACATCATTGATAGTGTTTTAGATGGTATTTGGTTGCTATATATTATTCTAAAATTTTGGGACAGCGAACTCATATACTCAAAAATAATTTTTTATCTACATCTTGAGTTGCATTTTTGAGGGTTTATTTAGTGGCCTATTGGTAGGGGTCATTACAGTGGTATCAGAGCAGTTTTCTTGCCATCCTATTGGGTAAGAGTCATCTTGTATGAGTGATCAGCACTCTACTTTATCCAGAATGGATAGGTATAGTACAGAATCTCAGAGGACACGATCTTGGATAGCTGATAGACAAAGTAGGAAGATCCAGAGTCGGAACAGTAGAAAGGATGGTTATTTAGACATTCGAGATGAACTTAAGAAAATAAGCCATGACATGTCTGAACAGTTGGTTAAGCGCCACTGTATGATGAATGACATGATGTCCAGGCCAGCTAAGGTGGATAAGTTGACTGGATTTCTATTTGGCAGATCTTCTCATAGGGCAGATGACACAATTACCAGGAACTTGCATGAGGAGTTCGAGAAATTAGCTTGCAGCCAGGCAGAGCTTTCAGTTCCTATTCAGCCACAGGAAGAAGTGGTGAAGGATATTACGCTGATGGATAGTAACTGTCAACTTGATACTCAAGTTGAGACAGTTGTATATAGGTTTCCAAAGGGTGATGTCACAGGTACTCAGGATGGTTTGATTACGACAGGCAGTGACTACAGCGTAGAGGGTTCAGATGATGATTTTGAGGATGTTGTTGTGCACGATGGTGAGATACCTAGTAGAGATGAGTAGACATTGAGTATTCATGACTTTGCTAAGAGGGAGTACCAAGCACATTTGGATGCTTTGTCACATGAGGTTGAGGCTGGTAGTACTTCGCATGATTTGTCCAGCCAGCTGAAGGTGAGAAAAGATAGTATTGTGACTTCATTATCTCATTATGACAGGATGCGGGATATGATAGAGGATCACATCCAGATGATTCAGTTACAGGGCAGACATAAGGGATTTCAGGCAGAGTCTTCTTGTGTTGACTTGCAGGCGATTAGGGAAGGAATGGGAATGATGAAGTTGAGTTATTTACATCTTTTATCAGATCATGACCATCTTCTTAGCCTTGCTGGAGACTATTCAGATGCCTTCAGGAGGAAGGAGGAGGAAGTTGACAGGATTTCTCACGAGCTTGAGGACACTCGAGCTTCTTTAGTGAATACTCCATTGGCATTACAGGACTTGGAGAGACATGGGGATGAGCATGGTGTGGAGTTGAGTTTGGTTTCATCTTGCACACCTGATACTCAGCTTTCTACGGCAGATGGATCATATGTGGTCATTGATAATTCATCTTGCATCCACATCCAGGATACAGGGACAGTGTCAGACAGGTATGTGGAGTTAGTTGGTATTAGTCATATTACTTAGGTGAGGAGTTTGCTTGAGTTACCAGCTGATTCTAGTTTACGGATAAGGACTCGAGATTGTTATATTGGCGTTTGGGATTCAGTTGACTGGAGATCTTTATCACTTTTTGGTAGCAATGATTGTTTGGGTGCTATCATGGATTTGATTAGCAGATTACACGGTGTTGTCCTTTCTTGTGCCAGCAGTTTGTCTGATATTAGTATTAGTTTTTATACACCGGTGTTGGGCCTTGTTCATATATCCAGTCGACCATTCTTGCTGGAATGTGTTGATGATCTTTCATATTTGGCAGTGTTTACAGATGAGTCCTAGGATCATATTGGCATTGATGACATCTAGGAGGATGTAGTGGGCAGTTGTGAGGACTTAGTTTCCTCGGCAGTTTCTTTTGGTACAGAGGAGTTCAACAACGGTGCTATAGTTTTTGATACTCCGTATGTTGATATGAGCTTTGGAGTTGATTCACAGGATATGGATGGTAATACTCTAGAGACCAGTAACCTTGAGGATACTCCTTTGGACAGTGCGTCAAAAGAGGATTGTAGGAGACAGTCTAGCCAGCGTCATCATGTGTCTAGTCAGCTGAGAGTTAGTGAGCGAGACATTGCTATCACTTGCAAGCATTTCGATGCTGCTCGTCAGTTGTTAGCAGTTTATGGATGGGGTTCTCCTACTAGTGATGAGCAGGGAGGCAATTATCTTTCTTTGACAGAGATCCACTCTTTATGGGAGGCTATCCGAATTCTGAGACAGAATTATATGCAGTTGGTAGCCGATAGAGATTATCTTATGGAGTGGGGTAGTACAGCGTACGATGCATTATTGACCAAGGAAGATGAGGTGAGTGATCTTACTCAGCAGCTCGAGGTGACTTCTGAGATTCTTGAGAGTACACAGTTGGCTTTCGAGGAGTCACAGTTTCATTTGGCTGAGGTGACCATGGAGTTAGAGCGACTGTCGTCTTTACCAGATTCTATTCAGTCACAAGTTGTGGTATCTGGTGATCCAAGGATGTCCATGGTCGAGATTGTCAGAGACAGTGGAGATGGGGATGCATCCATCCTCGATACTAGCATTGGCATATCTGGTTCGTTTCCACTAGAGTCAGGTTCAGTTGAGTTAGGTGTTGTAGTAGATTGTTGTGGTATGCCTGAAATGGTGGTGGTCTCTACTACTGATGGCACGAAGACTAGGGATGTTGTATCAGAGATCATGTGTGATGTTGGTGAGCTAACAGTTGGCATGGTTCCTGCTAGTGATACTACTCCCTTGGCAGTGTCTTCGGAGGTAGTAGGTAGTTCCGGCTTGGTTAGTGATCGGTTGCAATTAGTTTCATCTAGATTGCAGTCTGAGTCATTGACTAAGATTGGCACATCTTATTGGCATTACACTGTGAGGTATGCTCACCAGTTTACCTTTGATGACCATGTTGATGAGATGATGATACGTAGATGGACTTTGGTCCTCAGTGCTTGTCATCAGTTATGGGATGGTTTGATGCCACGGGATGAGATTTGTGATGGGCATGACATGGCGATAGGTTTTGCAGTTGACAGCTTGATAATACATGACTTAGAGCAGGACTTTGGGAGTGATGCTTTAGCGGTTGTTGTTATTGATTCTACTCCTTTGGCTATGACATCTCCTGACTTAGCTGGTGATCAGTCGCAGTGGGTTGTATCACTTGTGCATGGTAAGTTGTTGACTGAGGTTGGTTCTTTTTATCAGCATTATACTGCAAGGTATGTACATCAGTTTGCTTTTGATCCTTGTGTTGAGGAGTTGATGGCAGGCAGATGTGGTTTGGGTTCTATTTCTTTATGTTTATCTCGTGATGTCTTTTCGCCATCAGCAATGCATGAGAGTTATGGTTATGAGACAGTGGCTGGTGATTTGCAAAGTTGTGTTGACTACAGGAGTTGTACAGTGTGTGGATTCTCCATACTTGGTACAGTTCCATTCGGGAGTGTTCACCATTATTGCAGAGTTGGATTGTACATTCCACATAGGCCAGTGGGATGCGTTGATGGTATTTACTGTGTTGGCAGTTTGAGTTGTCCACTTTACTTGGGTTTTGATGTTCTAAGAGTTTGTGTCTCGTGGGTTCTTGACTGTGGCAGTTGTGATTTTGGAGTTTGGTTGAGCTGTATTTGTCAGTTTGATTATGGATTCCTCTTGGTTATATTGCAAAGGATATTGCAGGAGCCTGTGTTGATTGATAGCAGTACAGTTCATGACTACATTTGGGATCCAGGTGGATTGATTGGCACCAGTTACCACCCGCAGACTGATGGGCAAACTGAGATAGTAAATAAGTGGGTGGAAGGCTACTTGAGGAACTATGTGGTAGGGCAGCAGAAGGCATGGGTTAGGTGGATTTATCTATGTGAGTATTGTTACAATACCACATACCACATGTCTATTCAGATGACTCCTTTCAGGGCACTATATGGTTATGAGGCACCGAGTTTTCTAGATTTACTTATGAGTGATGTTAGAGTTCCTCGTGCTGGAGATTTTCTTCAGGAGAGCAAGGACATTGTTGATGCTCTCAGAGATAATATTGCCAGGGCACAGAATCAGCATAAGCAGTATGTAGATCAGAAGCGGACAGAGAGGAGTTTTGAGGTTGGTGATATGGGTTATCTCATGTTGCAACCCTATAGACAGTCTACTCTTAGGAAGAGTGGGTCGAAGAAGCTTAAGCCTAGGTACTATGGTCCTTTCAGGATTATCGAGCATATTGGAGAGATGGCATATGAGCTTGAGCTTCCAGCAGACAGTAGGGTACACAATGTTTTCCATGTGTCACACCTCAAGAAGGCGTTGGGTCAGCATGTTGTGCCTTCAATAGTTCTTCCTCCATTAGATGATGAGGGGAAGTTGGTTCTTGTTCTCGAGTACATCATTGACAACAGAGAGAGGCAGCTCCGCAGGAGGACCATCAGGGAGTATGGAGAAATTTGCCTAAGGAGGATGCCACATGGGAGGGAGAAGATATTTTGCAGCACCCAGCTTTGGGATTGCTTGAGGGCAAGCAATTTCAGGAGGGGCGGACTGTCATGTCCCCTCTTTAGTGACATGTCATTTTTCAGTGGATTTGCCTAGCATGGACTCTCGTAGGCAGATGGTTTTGGTGTGAGAGTCATTCTAATGATTATTTAGGGATTGGATGGTCTTATTTGCTCTTGGAGAGATGGTGTTTATCATATTTTTATTATAATGTGTTATGTGGGGCCAAAATGTTATAATTTTGAGTTGAGTTGCACTTTTTATTTTATAAAATTACTTTTTATATAAAAGTACATTATAAAGGGATTTTGTAAGAATATTTTATAGATACTTCTAGAAGTTCTAGTGGCTTCTTAAAAAAGTGAATAAATAGAGTGCTTGGCCTCTCATTTGGACATCCCATGACTTGAGTTTACATTACTTTTCTCTTTGAGCATTTGTGGCGCCATCTTGGTCTGCAGATTGTCATTTGATCTTTAGGAACGGAGTTTCTTAAGGATTTGCATAACTGAGGAGGTGAAATATCCTTTGAAGGGTTGCACTTTGGAAGTGGTATTCAGCCATTTCAAGTTGAGCTTATTTGGAGTCCTCGGACTTACCTGAGGGTTTGAGTTTTTGATTGCAAGAGGAAAAAAAAGCAGTCCGAAAAAAGATCCGAAAAAGCAAAGCGAAAAAGCAATCCGAAAATGTTTTTGCTACAAGTCTAATTTAGTTTTCAGAATTTCGGGATAGGGTTTTGGAACCACATTTTTGCTCATATCTTCCTCATTACTCAGCATATCATTCTGGGTATTTTTGCATCGGATTTCTATCGTTGAGGAGATAAAGATAGGTGCATTTTGGAGTCCCAAAATGCCATGATTTATTTTTAAGGAATTTTCAAAATTCCTAGACATTTTTGAAAATCTGCAAGAAAGTACATTTTCAGATTTGGGGTGACTTTGGCTTGGGTGTTGGCATCTTCAGCACTGGCAAAAATTATCGCAGCCATCTACAATCAGGTTCCTCACTTCTCATTTGGCATTTGGCATATTTTATGAGAAATGTATGTTTTCAGCTGAGTACAAAATATAGCTTCAGTACTTTACTATTTTACATTGTACTTGTCTTTGTTTGCCATTTGGCATTATTGGTATTAAAGGAAGGCTAGGATTTTGCAAGTGAAAGGGCATTGTAATTTTCAGTCTATCTATATTGCAAACCTAGGGTTTGATGATCATATTATTGGCTGAAATATGTATGGCATGGTTGCAAATTGTTGATATATGAATGGCATATGGTTTTGAGCAATTTCCTACATCATTGATAGTGTTTTAGATGGTATTTGGTTGCTATCTATTATTCTGAAATTTTGGGATAGAGAACTCATATACTCAAAAATAATTTTCTATCTACATCTTGAGTTGCATTTTTGAGGGTTTATTTAGTGGCCTATTGGTAGGGGTCATTACAGTGATGGTGTAAGATCATGTATTAAAAAGCCTTAGCATGAGAAGAGTTGAAGTACAAAGATAGCACTGCAAAGTTGACAAATGCAACATTTATCATCAAACTGTGTAACTCAACAATGGATCTATCCAATAAAGGTAATTATAATGTTCATAAGAGTTTTTTTCAATAGATGAAGTTAACATTGCACCATAAGAAGATTGGTGTACATTGATAGGATCAAGTGAGATCCACTCCTATAGAAGTTCAACAACAGATTCATGGACTATTTGTACAAGCAATGATGTATAATGAACATGGTGTATGGGACTGATAAATGAATTTCCTAGCCTAGTAGAAGCTCAAATTAAATTTTAAATTTTTTTATATTAATAGAAAAAAAACAAGGGTATTGTCCCTATAAATAACAGCCCAAAGGGCATAAAGTTATTGACGAAATAGAGACCGAAAGGCCAATTACAACAAGGTCAAGAGTAAACCATTAACAGCACACTAACAGAACATCTAGTAACTCACCTTAAGAATGGGTAGATAGCTTACCCACAGTGTGGGAGGAGGAGGAAGGCCTAAAGAACAATTTTTTCTATGTCGTTAGACAACATCCAGGCAATACTATCACTAGAATCCATAGCACAAGGGGGAGAAAGTGGTAGAACTCTCTTTGGGAAACTGTCAGCACTAGGAACAAAGTGTTGAGAAGGTTGGTATTATCAGTCGAATGTTGGAGAAAAATAAGAGCAGTAGACTAAAGAGGTTCCAAGCAATCAGAGAGGACCACACTAGCAACAAGAGGTGGAGTAGGGTCCACTGGGACTGAGGAGGCCAAATTAGTAGGAGCATCATCTAAGGGGAATCCTTAACAGCGTCATTAGAAGAAGAATTTGAGGCCCAAATAATCAAATTATCATCATTAGTGAGCATCCTACCACCAAGTGGCAACGCCTTTACGATGCAAGAGAGAACAATTTGTTGCCACATGACACTAATAGTTAAATCTTTCATTTGCATAATTTCTTAGTTTTGATCAATTCTACCATTTGTAATGCCTTTCTTTTAAATAAACTACTTAGAAAATATATTTTCTACTATCATTAGAAGTTATCACCATTTGTTGAGAGTTGGGAACAATATTTCAATGAGAGCTCGTAGTTTTAAGGTTTGTGGGAAACACAATGGTGCAAAAATAAATGCTTATTTATACATAAAATTAAATAAATGACATAATGTGTAGAAAAGGGAGAGCCAAGAAAAATAAAAATGAAAATATTTGAAATTGGAATAAAATATATGCATTCACTTAAATCAAGGCAATGTTCATAGCATAACACAAAATACAAACAAGAAAGGTATGGAAATACAACTCATTGATGCAAACAAGTGGTACACTAGCATCAAAAGTTGTCTCTTAACAAGTTTTTGGAGTAGGAATAAATGCACATGATTTTGTTTAATTGGGCTTTGCAAATAGCAATGAAGATAATTGTGGGACTCCTTAAAGCACTTCATAATTTGATTTTTAGCAATTGAAGAAGTAGGTAATAAAGTGAATGTGTTATTGGTTAATAAAATGTATGCAAACAACTTTGAAATGTGCCAATAAGTGTCATGTGGCATGGTATTGCACAATGGGGAGTTGTGAAGTGTGATTGTGACTCACTATGCTAACCCTTAATTGGTTAAAAACTGGACCCATGAAAATATATAGAATTCTAAAAAATGGTTAGGATATTTTCCACATGGTCATTAGTTTCAATGGAAAGGATTGTTTAACACTAACTCATAGATGCCATGGACTAATTAGGATTGAGTGCATAGTTAAATGTAATGACAGTGGTGCTAGCAAGAAAATCACATACCACAAATCAAGGCCTCTATTAGCAACGCCAACTTTGTAATGTGGAGGGTACCTTGTGCTAGGCGAGTGTGCCTACTAAGGTATTGTTGTCAAAGAATTCTTTGACATTAATAGTGTAAAGGGCATGGGATTTAGACAAATATGTTGTTACTTAAGAGTAATAGAATATCATGTATTAGTAATCATAGGTTTAACATATAATGCAAACTAAGAATATAACTGACACAAACTTTTTGATAGAAGGGACAGCTTGTGATGAAGTCGATCAATGATGAGGATGTAAATGTGAAGGGTGCAACTAAACAATGGTGACTGAGAACTATATGCCAACAGTATAATATAACAAGATTGCAAGTAATTGACATAAAAGCTAATGAATATTTTAAGTTTTTTAAAGGGGTTTAACATTAATTTCAAAGGGTTATACATAAGCATGGTCATGACAATTTAGATTTATATATATATATATATATTATTTATGGGAGGCCAAGAATGCTAATTATAAGAATGGTCTTCTTGATATGAAGATGGTTGTACATTTATCTTAATTCTCCCAATGATTAGAATGATGTGTCAAAATTTATGGTTACTTGAGAGTTCCTATTTCAACTCCCCCTTAAGATAGCATGGGCCTAGATACTAACCCTTCAAATAGAAACAATCAAATTGGCCAATATTCATTGTAGTCTTGTGATACAGATGCATGTTCAAATTTTGCATCTCTCATCTTTTCTTACTAGTTGTATGCATGCATGAAAGATAATGTATGTGGTCCTTAGAAGATGAGAAGAGGATCACCTCCACACTATATTAATCACACATTTGTAGCCAAACGTCCAATATATTATCATCAAATTGATTTTTGTGTTCAATAGGTAAAATTGAATTGTCATACATTCTTAGTTTTGTTGTTAGATTCAAAATTTGTCATGCTCAATGTATAAAATGAAATGCATGCCTATTTTTAAACTAAACCAGAATTCCCTTAACTTCTAAATCCTTTCGCTTGAGTTTCTTGAAATAATTGTTGTTATTTTTAGAATTTGTGTATAGTCTAAGTCCCTATCAATATACACATGCAACTTTGAGTTTAATTGTTGGTATATATAATGGAGCATAAGGGTTGAGGTGGCCTCTCTATGGTACCTACCTTAGAGTTCTTGGATTTAACTCTTCGAAGCCAAACGATTGACCCTGAGAGTGGAGCGTGGTTTGACAATTCACGAAACCCTCTACATTATATTTTTTAAATGCTTATATTTTAGTCATACAATCATTTTTAATGTTATTTTTTCATACATTGTATCATTTGAACACAGCTTGTTAATAATTTTTAGATGGTTCGTCTCCACTCTAGTACCATTTTCAAATTTCCCAATGGCACTAATATTTTAGTCATACTGGAAACATTTTCTACATATTGTAATGGTATCTAATTCTCGTTATAGCTATGGCTGTTCTCTTAGAGAGTAACTTTGTTCTTCAAATAATATCATGGCTTATAGATTTATTGTGCATTACATATTTTTATTGATCTTTCTTAATAATTTTGATGCTCATTTTCAAAGCATGCTTACGTTAGCAATCAAGGATTTTTATAGCTCTAGTCAATTGTCTAGAATAGTTTTATATTTGAACTTATTTGGACAGAGAATACTTTCATGTTTCTTTTTCTAGATCATATACTTTTACAACAATTTTTGTTGTGACTTTTTAACCATGATGCGCCTTTTTCAATTATATTATAAGGCCTCCGTTGCCTAATTTCCCAATTTACCCATCAAAAGAGATATTAAATGGCTTTACCCTCTTGAAAATGATATTTATCCATGGATAGCAAGATGACTTAGGCTTCATTTTAACAACACTAACACGTTTTCTTTGGTTGTTAATATTTCTAAGACTTTTTGCTGATTCTAGTTATTTGTCCACATCTTCATGCTTTTAACCATTTCAATTGTTACCAGCTAATTTAGATCGGTGTCCATCCTTCCTCGGAAGGTTTTCTTAATCTTCGTTCAAAGCATGTTTATGATGGTAATAAGGTTTTTGTGAGAATCCTTGGTTATCCAAACTAAAGTTTTGAGTAATTTCGAATTCATTTTGGATATGTTTGTGTTCTTTACTCTGAGGACGGATTTTGACTAAGTTGCAAGACATGCAAGGCCCTACTAAGTCATCTCTTCTATGTCAATATATTTGTCCTGTCACTCGCCCTCTATCTATGTAGAGCACCAATTAGTATTCACCCAGCTTCAGGATAAAAAGAGGAGCCTCCAAACATCACATATTACCTTTGGCTTGAGAATAAGCATAAATCTCTTAATATGATGTTTGCAATTGCCTCCTGTATGTGCCTACTAGCCACAAAATCCAGGTAGTTTCTTTATGCCATAATAGTGTCCTTGGCACAAGACAGTTTCAGTAGCAAATTGGTTCCAAATAATAAATTCTCACATTCCAATAGCTAGAAGTTTTAGAGCGTTCATTTTGTCAGTTTATTTGATGTAATGGGATATGTTTTAGAAGAATGAAGCCTAGGCCCTGCAGATTGGAACTAGTTTTCAATTCAATTGCAGATTTCCGTACATTAGCAGCTTTCAACAGAGAACTCTTCAACGATGCTTGTGTTCATATTCCTCAAGGTTTTTTATTCTTCATTTCTTACAATGAAAACAAGCCAGGGCCCTGTAAATGTGAACTACTTTTCCATTTCATTGTTGATTTATGGATATTTGAAGACTAACAGAGAAATCTGCAACAATGCTAAGTTTTCCTAATCCCTCAAGGTTTTAATTCATTTCTTACAATAGATGAGGTTCTCTCCTTGTCAGAACACTTCATCACAGCAAATTTTTTATTTTTCGTTGCATATCTCAGACCCTCTGTGAAAAGGGACACCACTAGAATTCTAATTGCCAGTCGCATGTTTTTGTAACTCTTTCCCACAGGTCCAACTCAGACTAGGCTTTAAACCTCTAGTGATATGCTTCGAATAGCTTCCTTTCTTGCTCAGACTAGGCTTTAAACCTCTAGTGATATGCTTCGAATAGCTTCCTTTCTTGCCAGAGTGCCTGCTTTTAGACCAGACTTCAAACTTTCATAAATATGCCTTCCACGCAAAGAGGATCTCAAAATTAGATTTCAACTTGTAGTTGTCTTCAAAATCTAATTTTTGTATAGAGCTTCATCTCAGAAGTTGTATTTTTTTAATGCCCTCCACCATCAGCAGAGAGATGCCCCGTTATTAGGGTAAAGCAAATGCTGAACCCAGTTGCTATTTTTGTTATTACTGTTTCGTGTGTGCAAAAAATGTTTATCCCTTTTTTATTATTATTTACTTTTCACCGAGTTACTGAAACCTATTTATCATTCGCTTGTCGACAATTCACTAACATTTTTGAGTTTTTCAACTAAAAACTCTGATGAAAATAGTAATTCAAAAAATTCATTTGAGATATCGATCTGCCACCTCGTAAGAAACTTAGAAATGTCTGCTTTTGGCATTTCACTTCTAATGTTACAATGGGTGGAAGAAGAAAAGACCAGGTAAAGCCTCAGGAATAGAAATCTTTAGGAGAAAACATTCCAACCAAAGCACATACGAGTAGCAAGATAAAATCACGCACAAGCATAGCTCTCTGGCTAGAGAAAGAAACAAGGAATGGTGTTACAGAATCAAGTGTAGACGTAAAGCCAAAAAATTCAGGATTGATAAAAGGATGCAATTCACAATAATTCAATACATCAAATGCCTTGCACATTATCAATATTATCTTCAAATTAAATGCAAACAATGACATCAGCTTCAGTGAAATAGCTATGCAAACAATAGTTATACACTAACCTTTGGAGACTTATTACAACGATTTAATCTACAAATTCAATTCTGTTAAGCAAATCCACAGATTTTACACCCTCACATTCATGACTAGAAAAACTAACGAGAAAATCTCCATCAACATCATCATATGCATTCACTTACTTCTGGGAACATATTAAAAACCTCTAATGATCTGATGCCCTATTTTGCACTTAAGAGCGGATAATAAATGTACGTCCTATCCAAAAAAATGATGATATTTCAAGATCATGCAATAAATAAAACTTTAAGTCCATAGTTCAAATGAAGTCTATGAGTTTAGCCAAACTCTTGGGATTTCCAACTCAGTCCACAGTTGCAATATAGTATCCCTGAGTTTTAAGTCGGCCAATAATTGATCATACCATAGTTTTTGAGTTCGTTTCATGAAAACAAACTCAGCCCTGCCAATACTTCCACACAACCAGAGTTCCAATGAGGTTTGTTTGAGATTATCCTAGCTATCAAGGTTTGCAATTCAGTACACAGTTGCAACCTAGTATTGACATTTAAGTTAGACGTATAATCATAATGCAATAGTTCAGTCCATCTAAAATAATATTTTTTTATGATAAAAACTTTCCGCCTCTTTTGTTGTTTCCAACTGACAATGGTTCAAATCAATCTTCAACTTCTCACCATTGAGGTTTTCAATTCAATCCATGGTTAAAATTTAGCATCCCAAGTTCTGTGACTTACCTTGGTCATATGCAGGTGCCTTGAAAAAAATAACTACAAAATTTGATTTTAGTGGGGTAGGTAGTGGACCTCAACAGTATGCCCCAAATTAAAGAAATAATAAAATAAAGAAAATTAACTAGTTTAAGCAACAATAGCAGTTGGATCAACAAGAAATATAACTACAAGCAATCGAATAATAGAATCGGAAGCAGACCAGCATCCCTAAATAAATTCAATATTAGATCCATGTGAGAAATCTGCTTCCAACTACTGTGAGGAATATAACCACAACTTATCAAAAGCTGGAGAGGCTATACTTGATATTAAAACATGCAAAGCAAATATTCTCCTACTGTCAACTCACAATGAATATTTACTCACATGTCCATGAGAATACCTAATGAACAAATAACACAGTAATGTCTGCAAGATTTACATGTCTAAAAAGAAAAAATGCATGCTGAGAAATAAATTTTCCTCTGAAAAAGTATCAAATAAAAATGGCTGATACTAGCATAAAAAAATGCCAGTCATTGCCAGAATCCACACAATAAATGACAACTCACATAATCTAAGTGATACAAAATTTCGAAGGATTGCATCCCATACATAATAACAGTGCAAAAGACTAAACGATTCAGAGAACCCATAAAAATCCAAGAAATTCCTGTTGTCTTTAACCCTAGGAATTTCTTTAAAAATATCAAATTAAAACTCTAAAAAGTCAAGTCCCTGTGGGTAAATATATTTTTTTTACCACCCAAAACCTAATCAAATACTCAGAAACCTAAGATTTATATAATCCTAAGCTAACTACTTAAATAGCTCACTTGTTCTGAGGTAAAATAAAGAATCGTCTGACAATAAAATGATAATTAGGATATTTTCTCAGACACTTGTTCGAAAACCCTTGCACAAAACCTCACAGAAGATCAGCAACATTGGAAGGAAGCTCTTCAATAGTCACATTATAGAACCTTTGAATGTCTACTAACATTCTCTCATCATCCCTGGTAACAAAGTTGATTGCCACACCTTTCCTTCCAAATCTTCCACTACGACCAATTCTGTGGAGGTAGTTCTCTGGCTGAGTGGGAAGATCATAGTTGATAACCAATGATACTTGTTGCACATCAATGCCACGGGCCAACAGGTCAGTCGTGATCAGAACACGTGAAGATCCTGAACGGAACTCCCTCATAATAATGTCCCTGGTATTCTGATCCATGTCACCATGAGTAGCTGAGACTGTGTGATCACGTGCTCTCATCTTATCAGTCAGCCAATCAACCTTTCGTCTGGTATTCACAAAGATAACACTTTGCGTAATAGCCAGAGTCTCATAGAGATCACAGAGTGTATCAAGTTTGTAGTCCTCCTTGTCAACATTGACATAGAACTGCTTAATACCCTCAAGGGTCAACTCATCCCTTTTCACCAGGATCCTCACAGGTTTATTCATAAACTTCCTAGTGATCTCTAGAGCCTCTGGAGGCATTGTGGCAGAGAAAACGCCTACTTGAATCTTTGCAGGAAGCAGCTGAAAGATATCATAGATCTGGAAGAAAGCAACAACAGAATCATTATACATATCACGAAAACACATTCACAATCAATTAAAAAAGAATTGGATTTAAAACAAAACTATTTGGTTTTGACTAATAGAATTATTCAGTATAAATTTGCCTTGGCTTCCTAGCAAAAGAAAACGAAAAACAATTTTTAGAAGCATAAACTATTAAATTCAGGTTATCTATAATAATTAACTTAGTATTTAACCAAAATTAAATATCCTTCCTAGCAGTTGCTATTGGTTAAAAATAACTTGGATTCATACAATTAGAATGTATATCTGAAATCATAACATAAATACTTACTCTTATTTTTGGTCATAACATAATAAATTGGCTAATCCCTTATAACTTGCTGTACACTTAATATCAAGCAAGCAACTGCACACAACATCATAATCCAGCCTATCAGAGGTCAACAGCACATAATACTTATATTAATGCAAATAATATTTGTATTCCTTTGTCAATAGACAGAAATCTGTGCTGAAAGTCTTTTTTATGCAACTTGTAGTTTCCACTCAATGTAATAAGATATCCAGAAGTGCATCCAATATCCCTCGTGCTGCCAAAAGCAGTACTACTGATGCCGTTTATCAATTCAAATCAGACCCCATAGATATAGCATAGCATTCTACAGAAATAAAGCCTTTCATTTTACAAATTTGCAGTCTTTGTATTCAGTGGTGCACATGTTCTGTGGCAGATTTTTGATCCATCATAAAAACATCATTGAACTAGAACAACAAATCATATAATACCTGTATTATAGTTATAAATTTTGTTGTATTCTATAGAAAACAAAAAAGAGGCGTATTTTTTATAAACAGATATCTGTGCCGAATGTTTTTGTTTTTTGTAAAACTTGGCAGTTTAACTCAAAATGACAACATGTTCAGAAGTGCATATAATTTATTTTTGCTTCCCAAAAGAGTACAAAAAATGCTATCACCCATCAATTGAAATCAGATGCAATGGAAGTTGGAGCATTCTACAGAAACTGCGTTTTTCCAATCTTCGCAATCAATGGTACGCATGTTCTGGGGCAGATTTCTGTTCCAGTGTAATCCATATATTAACAAGATATTGTTGATACAGAAGGAAAACAGATTAGATGATTGCAAGCTGAGTCAAAAAGAAATCTTTGGTCCACCAATGAGGGATAGGAAACTCAATAGGCCTTGATAGTGAAAAACAATGTTAGTAAAAAAGAATCAATAGCTCTAAAAATCTTGACATACCCAAGGGCCTTTTGCAAACAGAATAGAAGTACATAAATCAAGTTCTAGGATTTAAACTATCTATATATGTGTGGTTTCTAAGACAAAAAAACATTTATGAGTTCCTAACTAATATAAATATTTTAAAAACATGCAGAACATGGTGAAGCATGTTGCATCAATTCGTCTGTATCAAAGTCATTTTA
The DNA here is from genome assembly GCA_027943335.1 of Chamaecyparis obtusa. Classification (NCBI taxonomy): domain Eukaryota; kingdom Viridiplantae; phylum Streptophyta; class Pinopsida; order Cupressales; family Cupressaceae; genus Chamaecyparis; species Chamaecyparis obtusa. The sequence continues at coordinate 67,212 of BSBK01001091.1, forward strand.
AAAAAAAACAGTGACATCCATCTAAAATACTAACAAAAGCCTAGATTTGAAAATATCATATCACCTGATAGCCACTCAACTGATAAAGGAGCGACCAACTACACGAGCAGAAACATTGGAAGTGGAAAGTGTAGATTCAACTCAAATCCAAATTAATTATAAGTGCCATAATAAGAAGAATCAAGCCAAAACATAATAAAAGTTTCAAAAATGACCACTCCCAAAAATGCAATTTTGAGGCTAGCCATCATTCATATTCGGTATGCAAACTTTGGAACTCAATCAAAATTTCACAGATTCTACTAAACAGAACCATTGGAGGTTCATAATAGATTTAAAAAAATCAACCAGTTAAGTGCAGGTGCCTGAGTATTAGCAAAGAAGAGCATATAGGAGGTCCTAGTGTAGATCCCAGCATGGGCGAAGTATGTCCAGGGTTAGAACCATGGCTAGTCTGATTTAAACTAGAAGACACTTGGCTCAGAGTTAACAATCAGATCAAAAACGCCAGGAAATCAGAAACAAAACACTAAATACATGAATTTATGATCACCGATTAACTTCAAAAAGAAAACTCCTCGCCATGTATCAACATAACAATAGTACCTGCAAAATCTACACCCACACACGGGCAGGCGAGCAGAGAGAGAGAGAGAGAGAGAGAGTGGGGGGAGGGGTACTAACCTGGTCTTTAAAACCCCTGGAAAGCATTTCATCAGCCTCATCCAGCACAAACATCTTAATGTATTCAGCTCGAAGAGAGTGCCTCCGCAGCATGTCAAACACACGACCTGGGGTCCCAACAACAACATGAACACCACTCATGAGAATTCGCTGATCCTCCCTAACACTTGTTCCACCCACACAGGCATGAACTTTGACCTGCAAATAATCGCCAAGAGCCCGCATAACCTTTTCTATTTGCTGGGCAAGCTCCCGTGTGGGAGCCAAAACCAAAGCCTGGCATTCTACCAAGTTGTATTCAAGCTGCTGCAAAATCCCAGAACAAAATGTCGCTGTTTTGCCAGTTCCGGATTGGGCCTGCTGGATCACGTCCAGTCCCTTACAAAAGGGCACTATCCCCCTCTGCTGAATTGCAGATGGCTTCTCAAACCCTAACCAAAGAACATAGAACCCTAATCAAAAACCATACTAGACAAGTAAATCTATTGAGTAAAATCTTCAAAATCCTCTACACATATCATGTAGGTAAGCTTCCACAATACGTCATCCCTAGATTCAGTCTACAAGAAATTATTTCTCTTCTATGTACAAACTCATTTGCTCGGTATAAACAAGAGCAGATCCATTCCTTAAAAAATTGGAATGCATCTATGCAGACCCATACAATATGTAACTGACAATATGATATTCAGTTGAATTTATTACAAAGGTTTAAAAGTTTCTTCGTGTACGTATTTTTCTTAATTTTAACAATCAAATATAATTATTGTAGCAGTTTAAGATAACTACCGTAGGCGTAAATGCCCCGGAGCAGATTTTCATGCAATCCCATGGAATCAAAAGTGTCATGCACTTCATCGTAACTGGCGAACAATTCTTCACCCTCAGTTTGCAGTCTGTACACATTAAAACAAAACCAACCAAATAGATAGCAATCGTTGTCAGCATACTTCGATCTATTAAATACTGAAAATACAGGAGAACTAAAGAGATACATAAAATCTAATAAATCAAAGGCTTTACATTTCGTTCATCTTGGCATCATACTGACGACCATCAAACTGGGTTCCTTCAACTGCCATCCCTGCCATGATTGTACGCCCTGCATAAACCAAACAAATGAATTAACAAAAACAAAAACAAAAAGTTAACCTTCAAGCACAGTCGAACAAAAAGCCTGCAACCCTCAAAACCCTAGAAGCCCAGAACACTCAAAATGATTCACAAAATGCCCAAAAATCCGATCGGCAACCACACAAATCGTCATACGCCATTACTCAATGAAATCCAACACAGCAAATGAAAAATGCTGAGGGATCAAAGCCCTAGTCCTACAAATATCCCAAAAGAAGAAAACTTACAAAGTGAATGCTGAGAGAAAAAAGTTTCAAACCTGGAATACGGTAGAGCTAATGAGATGAAACTTCGGAAGACAGAAAAAACAGCAGTTATTGTAACCTTGCACAGCGATGATGGCGTAAGAGGAATGACTTAGGGTTTTCCTTCGCTTCTTCTAGCCTTATGCCGCAGCCGGTAATCCGGTTCCAAATACCGACTACAGTCAGTTGACACCTTGCCCTAATTTTTTAAGAATTAAGAATCGCTCTAAACACATCGCTAATTTAAGAAGAATTATTTATTTAACGAAGTTGCTTTTTGTATGGAAAGTTTTTATTATCTTGGTAGTTTGTAACTCTATTTTTGCATGGATATCTGGCTGTTGCATGGAATATATCAAGATTTTAAAAAAAAAAATTAAAATGGACATTTAACTAGATACAATTAAGGTTTGAAGGTGTGGTTCATTATCGGACTTAATTTAAAAATTAGCTTAATTTAAGAAGAAGAATTTATTTAACAATGTTGTTTTGTGTGTTGAAAGTTTTTATTACTTATGTCAAGAATTTGGAGTTTATTTTTTTGCATGGAATATCGTAAGACTTCTTTTTTTTTAAGAAATGTAAAATGGACACTTAACTAGCTACAATTAAGGTTTGAAGGTGTGGCTCATCATGCAACTCAATCTAAATATCTCTAGTAGTTGAATTAAAAAATATCATTTGTTATTAATAGAATATTGCATTTCTATGTAAAATGTAGCTTATATACAACTTAAATGGACCAAATACCTATTAATTATCATAAATGTTTGTTATCTCTAACTTATATATCCAACACAAATGACAAATAGTTAAACAAAACAAAAAAATGTTATTAAAATAACACATTATTATATAAGATACAACTTATACGAACTTAAATGGACCACTAGTTGAAAACTCAAACCTTATTATGTTCATCTTTTATATTTGTGATAAAATAAATTATTAATATGAAACACTCCAATGCATATACATTGCTACCTCAATAGTTGTACACGTAAGAATAATTTGTGTTCACTGGGATAACAATATTTGTATAATTGGCTAAGTCAATGTATTATTTTTAAATAACACACTTATAGTAGATAGCTATGATAATTTTATTTGGAAAGAAAAGTTATTTATTTAACTTATTAATGATTTTATTTATGTGTTTTTAATATAACATTTATAGGTTATCATGTGTTCAAGTATTGCTCCATTTTGATTGACATTTGAAATGTATTTGATTTAGATGTAGGTTATTTAATTACAATATCTAGTATAAATGTGTTGTGAGATTGGACAATATAATCACAAGTGGGTGTACAACTATTGGCTCCTCTCCCATAGTACAACGAGGGACGCAAGCATCATGTTCCTGCCATTTGGTTATGTAGTTTGTTGTTGGATATTGTTGTAGTGAGCGTAAGTGAGAGTAGAATGGAGGTTGTAGTATTGTAGATCTTTGGTGAAGTTGATTGGAATGTTAGCAATGTGCATATAGTTGATTTGTTTGTGAGGTTTTTCACGAATTTGAGTGAAGTGTTGAGAATATTGAGATTTTTAACTTCTTCTGACTTTTATGTTAGACACAGTGTTACTTTTTTTTTTATAGTTAGGAAATGTATGTTTGGTTGTTGTTAATTGTGAGAGAAGGATAAGTTGGTATGGTTTATTTGATTTTTGTATTATTTATGGTAACCCTAAATTATACCATATTTGTATTTGATAGTGTGTTGAGTTAGGGGGTTGATTTTTAAGTTTTAAGAAAGAGGAAGAAGACAAGGTTGTATCATTTTATTGAGTGGTGTAAATAAGTTGGAAGGGGTAATGTGATTTATTTCATTTATTTATATGTACGGACCATCATTTTATTTTTTTAAAGATTGAGTAGAACTCAAATAGATTGAAATTGTTAATTAGTAGATTGTCATTTTTTGTGTATGTGATTAAATTTTTGGAATTGATGGTGAGTCAAAAAGGAATGATTAATTTAATTGTGTGCATATTTGATGAGTTATTTGGAATGGAAATGGAAGAACGTGTAATGTATTTTTAAAATTAGTATTTTTATAATAATAAAAAAATTGTGCCTAGGTCGTCTAGGGAGATATGGTCATGAAATTATGTATTTGTTACATATAAGCATATGTAATTTCAAATGTTTGGAAAATGAGATAAATTCTTTGCATACATGTCAATTGTAATAGTCATAAAGGTATGTGCGCTTGTTAAGAAGATTGTTTGTCTAGATATTGAATTTTAGTTATAATTTTCTTGTGTTTTATTAGCTTGTTTTGATTTTCATCTTTTTGTGGTTGAAGTTATAACTGAATGCAATGTGGTGATGTTGTTGTGAGTTTTGTTTCATGTAATTCTAGGACAAACTTAGTGTTGAATTATGTTAGACACTTGGAGTTTTTTTGCAATTGATGGAGAATGATTAAGGAGCGTTTAAAATACAAATGTTGATGTTCTTATGAATTAATGCATATTGTTTAATTGTTGATGCAAAATCACATTAACTACGAAGTCCAACAATCCCAGACTTTAGAAATTTGGCATAGTTAGCAACTGACATATGAACTATCAACAAGTAACAAAGAGGTAGATTGTGTAGTGTAAATAATACAAAGTGATAGAATTATTATCAAATATTAATTACCTTGCATTTTGGAGCTACTTTCCTCTTAATATAGTTTATATTTGTACATATTGAGCTTAGTATAGTAAATTACTTTATGGAAGCCATTTGCTTTTGTGACCTCATTTTTAAGAAAAGATAAAAACACATGGCTTATATATTTTTTATGATGTTTTTTTTCTTATTTGTTCAACATATAAATGTCATCATGCAAAATGCAGAGAAAGAATTGAATGAATATGGAATGAAAAGTATTCCAATCATTTTATCATTGTGCATTTAAATTAGTAATGTGTTAATTATAACTAGAAAATTACAGTATTTAAATTTTTTTTTATGTTTATAACTAATTCACGTTAAATATTAAAAAGATATGAGATATGAAGAAAATACGAATTCAACGAAAGTCTTTTCTACAGCAGCGACAGATTAGAAAAGGGCTCCTTTTCCATCAAAAAGAGGAGGCAAGGAAGCAGGGTGTCTTGCTTCCATCTTCTTCCCCTGAGGCTGGCTTTCATGCGAACACTAGCTCGGAACATAGAGATGCCAAGGTTTTTACTGGTTATTGTTTCAATTGCTTGATATATGGGCACAAAATGTTGGAATGTGGGGAACCAGACCAAAGATTGTATCGATCAGATTATGAACACTTAAAGGGTTTCATTGCTAAGCAGAAGGAGAAAAGCATGGCCGAATCTTCTCTAAAAGAAAGAGGGATTGAAGAAAAGAACTTTAGTTCCTTAGCAGAGGCTTCGACTGGCTTTAAGAAATTAGGGCAAAACAATGAACCTACATTTAACATTTTCACAGTTCAATCTCTAGATAGGCAGCTTGATATGTTTGCAAAAACCAAGTATGCATTAAGGGCCAAGCTTAGCAGCGGGTACGCTAGTATTCATGAATCTGGAATTAATTCAGATCATAATGCCAATATACCCTAATCAGGCTCGGGGAAAGGAAAAGTTACAGCACAAGCTACCTCAGGGCGCTTCATAGATCAAAATTGGGCATGGCATTCGGTTAAAAGGAAGAATAAGGTTAGGGTTTCTACTTCAGCTCACATTGATAATAGTTTACCATTAAGGAATGTGTTTGATTTACTAAGTAAGAAGGAAAACTTACCTGGCATTTACTCGCCCCCGCATAAAAGGAAGGGAGTTATGATAGGTAAGGAAATTAGGGTTCAAATGCATAGGACGCCAGCACATCAGAGTAAGAAAGATGTGTTAGCACAGCCTAAGCAAAGGAAACCCTACCCTATTATAGCCAAAAATCCTTCCTTCTCTGCGGGGAACATTGCAACTACCAAAATCTATAGCCCTCTGCATCGCAAAAGTTTAGCAAGGCCCGCTCTGTCTGATTGTAAGCAACACGGGCAATACTCTATTCTACAAAATAATAATCACCAGAATCTCACATATACGCCTCCCCATAGGTGCGGTAAGGATCTGAATAAAGGCATCTCAAAGGTTGGTATGCACTATGATAATCTCATCCTAGATAGTGATGTTGTTGTCCAAAAGCAGAAATACCTTGCAGACACAGGCTTAATCTGCATATGGAAAGGTACAGGCGTTCCTATCAATGTCTTAGTCACAGAGCTGACATCACTACTTCCCGGAGAGGTAAGTATTTCTTGACTCATGGAAAATTTCATGTATATTGATTGCAAGAATATAGATATTAAAAATAGCATTAAAAGAAAAAAGTGTCTTAAATTTAGAAGTACTCCTTTTGCTTTGTTTGATTGGATCCCTCTATTCAATCCCATGTATTTGAAGAATTTTAAAGTTGAAAAAGTTGTAACCATTAAGAATGTACCATTGGAATTGTCTAGTCAGGATATTTTCTGCAATATAGGAAATAAGATTGGTAGTTTTATTAGAATGGCTGAAACAACAAACATGCATGTAGATCAGATAATCATTGTAGAATTGGATTACCCCCAAAAATATATCTCTCCTATACAATTAAGTTTCAATTCTAACTCTATTATTGTTAACCCAATTATCTTAGAAGATTATATGGAAATTAACAAAGCCACCAATATAGAACAAGCAAGCACTAATCCATTAAATCGGTTTAGCAATGATTATGAAATCCACTTCTGTAAGGGCAAGGGAGGTTTCAATATAAAGGGACCTAAAGAATATAATGTAGATAGACCTATATCTCAATTTGAGCCTAGTACTTTAGGGGAAGATCAGGGCAAGTTGATAAACAACCTTCCACAGGAGATTAAGGATACAGGAATTTGCCCCCTAGAAGGAGAGGAAAAGGCAATATTTTCCCCCTCTCTTCATAAAGCAATGCAGAAGGAGGACAATAGAAATCCAGTTCTTAATTTGGAAATGGGGGACTTAGTTGATAACAGTATGCCCAACCCAAATGTGGAGGGTATTCTATTTTTGGAAACAGAACAAATAGAGATAGAAAGAAAGACTGTCAAAGATGATACAGATTTATTAGTAGATCAATCGGTGTACCCAAAGGGCTCATCCACAACAGCAGATAGGGATCCTGAAGAAAAATGTAATGAGGAAGTAGACCAAATTATAAAGTGCCTAGGAGAATCTCTTGTAGAGGATCTTATGAAAATGTTCATGGATGAAATTTTTGATCTGGATGAACTAAATTACCAGAGAGAAACATTAATTAGATATATCAGTAATGCAACTTTAGTTCAGGTAGAGAAGGAGAATAATGAAACAATACAACTATTAAAAACCCCTGATCAAAGTGGTGATAGGCTCCTAGGAGACTATGACATAAACGCAAAGGATAAAGGTGAAGATAGACAGAGTCCAAAAAAGGACCCTATTTCTATTCAAAATGAAGGCTCAATAAATGAGAGAACCAATAAAGAGGTTCCCTGTTGCAATATAAATGATACCGAATCACTACACAAGGGGAAGGAACCAGAAACAACAATCCCGATAGAAATAGAATCCCTTAATGTGATAATACCAAAGAATCCAAATGAGGTAATTGAGATCTATGGTAAAGAGATTATAGATAACAATGAGATCAATGTACAAACAGAACCAGAACAAGTGAGTGTAGGGCAGCAGGACAAGATCATCAGTATAGCGGGAAACATGTCAATGGTTAAAGATTCCATAGAAGGCCTCTTTGGCATAACTAATGAAAATAGACATTTGGGAATAGAAATGAATAGAGGATGCCTTAGTACACCAAATATTAACAGAATCAAAAAGAAAAGAGGGAGAAAATTAGCTGTTGAACTCAAAACCATAGATGGAAATTCAGGTAATCAAAAGAAATTAGCCGATATTCTGAACACAGGGAAGGGGAAGTGCCTTCCCCAAGAACAATGAAAGTCACTACATGGAATATTAGGGGACTAAATGCCCCTAATAAGCAGAGATTAATTAAAAGATACCTTAAAATTTTTTACTCCAAAATTATTTTATTGCAGGAAACTACACTTAATAAAGTTGGAAGCTCCAAGTTCAGCAAAAAATTAGGCATATGGAAAGTAGAGTACGCGACCTCAATAGGTACTTCCAGAGGGTTACCAGTATTATGGGATCCTAGGAAGTTAGCAGCCACACCTTTATCCCATAATAGTAACTGGTTGGCTCTAGAAATTAAAAGTCTAAAGTCTAATTTAAAATTCAACTTAATTAACGTATATGGCCCCATACCTAATGAGGATAAGAGGAGAGTCTGGCAGGAAATCCACCTCTTTTTATCCGTAGATTCAGAATCCCTCTTCTTTATTGGAGGGGATTTCAATGCTATTTTAGATACAGAAGAGAAATATGGGGGTTCTCAATATATATCACAAGCTCATAAGGATTTCAGTAAATGGGCATCGGACAATAATCTAATTAGCATAAACACAAACAATGGCATTTACACTTGGAACAATAGAAGAGCAGGTTTTAGCCATATAGCAGAAAAATTAGATAGATTCTTCGTTAAGATGAATGATGGAATCTGTAACTTATTGTATAGTGCGGAGATTCTGCCAGAGGCAGGATCAGATCATTTTTCGATTAGGCTCACTATTATAGAGGATTCCAAACCAGCTAGAAGTCCTTTCAAATTCGATTTTATGTGGTTCCAAAACCCAGAGTTTATAAATCTCTTGGAGGAATGGTGGAAACAAATTTCAATAAAAGGATCTAAAATGTATTGTTTAACAACAAAATTAAAAATTATTAAACATAAAGCATTAGAATGGAATAAGAACAATTTTAATAATATCTTCGAAGAAAAGGATCACTTGGAGCAAGAAATAGCTGACCTCAACAATTTAGTTATAGAACAAGGTATGGACGAACTAAGCTATCATAGAGAAAAGGAATTAATGGCTAAGTACAATGATATTCTTCTTAAAGAAGAAATTTTTTGGAGACAAAAATCTAGGGAGTCTTGGTTAAAAGGAGACAGCAATACAAAAAAATTTCATAACACCACTAAGTGCAATAGAAGCATCAACAGAATAGCTAAAATTAAGTCCAGTGATGGGCTTATAAATGAGGACCCTAAGCAGATATTGAGTGTGATTACGAACTTCTATAATACCCTTCTCAATGGTGCAGAAGCATCTGACCTTTCAGCACAAAATGAAATGCTTAAAGCCATTCCTAAACTGATTACGGAGCTCGATAATAAAATGTTAAATAATAAGTTATCCCTCGAAGAAGTCAGAGAGGCAGTATTCCAACTTCACCCGAATAAAGCACCGAGTCCGAATGGTTTTCAAGCAGGTTTTTTCCAGAAGTGTTGGCATCTTATTGGGGAAGAGGTATGGCAAGCAGTGGAAGCTACCAGGAACGTGGGGTCCCTGCTAAGTGAACTCAATAACACCTTTTTTGCTTTAATCCCAAAGAAAAATGAAAGTGTGGATCCTAGGGATTTCAGGCCAATATCCCTCTGTAACACAATATACAAGATCCTCTCTAAATGCTTAGCAAATAGACTTAAAACACTGTTGCCCAATATAATTTCTGAAGAACAGACAGGTTTTGTAGCAAATAGATTGATCTTGGATGGAATAATTATAGCACAAGAATTAGTCCATACTGCTCAAATGACAAAGGTACCAAGTATGTTTATGAAAATAGACATTCAAAAAGCATACGACAAAGTAGAATGGAGATTCCTTTGCAAATGCATGGAAGCTTTCCGATTCTCTAAGCAATGGGTCAATCTTATTTTTAATTGTATTTCAACCCCTAAGATATTGGTTCTAATTAATGGCACTCTAGAAGGCTTCTTTAGTATCTCGAGAGGCATTAGGCAAGGGGACCCAATGTCCCCCTTTCTATATGTAATCATGGCAGAAGCTTTGGGAAGATCTATAACAAAGAGACATTTGGAAGGAAAGATCTCAGGTCTACAGGTCGCTAAAAACATTTCAAATATCACACACCAACAATTTGCAGATGATACGATTCTACCTGGTCAAGCCAACTGTCAAGAAGCTAAAGCATTTAAAGATATCCTAACTATTTACATGAAAGCCTCAGGGCAACGGGTTAACCCCACTAAATCAAAAAATTTCTTCATTAATACCTCACCGAGAGTAGAAAGAGAGATTTGTAAGTTGATGGGTTATAAAATTGGCAAGTTTCCATGTAAGTATTTGGGCATTGACCTAGATAAAGGTCTCCTATCTTCCAAACTCTAGCAACAAGTGATTACCAAAGTCCAAAATAAGAAGAGCTCATGGAAAGGAAGATGGCTAACAAAGGCAGGTAGGACAACTATGATCAAGTCAGTCCTTTCAGCCATACCCACGTACTAGATGTCAATTCTCCCTTTACCAATAAATATTAAAAAGAACCTAGATAAAATGTTTAGAGAATTTTATTGGCAAGGCCCATCAAAAGACAAAAAACTTGCCCTAATAAAATGGGATACCTTATGTAAACCTATTTCTAAGGGAGGCCTCGACATTAAAAACCTTCTATGGAAAAACCAAGCCCTAGGAGCTAAACTTATATGGAGAATGTATAAGGAACCTAGATGTAAATGGGTGTCGATATTATTACAGAAATACATTCTCGATGCGGATCCCATCAACATCTTCAGGTCCTCCACACATGTCAAAGGATCCAGGATATGGAATTTCATCAAAGAATGCAGAGGAATTATTAATAACTATTTATCGTGGGATTTAGGTGTAGGGGATCAAGTTCTTTTTTGGGAGGATTCATGGGCAGGTCTCACTCCCCTTAGCAATTTGGGTTTTTCCATGGAGTTTATGGAAGAATGTAAAAGAGTCAAAGGCGTCTTTCTCAAGGATTATATATGTAAGAAAGAGAGTAATAAATGGAGCAATTTAGAAGAAATTGACTCTGTATGGCAGGAGAAACAAAAATTTACGTCAATAATGGAAAAGAGAGAAGTTGTACTTAAAAATAGATTAGACAGACTGATTTGGGCAGGATCAAAGAATGGTAAATATTCTGTAAAGGAGGGCTACAATACCATTATCCGAGAACAGAAGATGGACGATATAGATATCCCTCTGAACCTTTGCTGGAATAAATTTGGCCTCCCAAAAGCGGGTATGTTTCTATGGGCTGCCTTGCAAAATAAAATTCTGACAGCAGACAGATTTAAGAAATTGAGTTTTGTAGGGTCGTCCAAATGCCCCATGTGTGAGAGTCAATCTGAGGATGTTAATCACATCCTCCTCAACTGCCCATATGCCCAAAACTGTTGGAATTGGCTTCATCAGTGTTTAGGCTGGAAGTCTGCTCTCCACGTTGATCTATTAAGTAACCTTAAAGCATGGCCATCACTTTATAAAGATAATCTATATAAGGATATATGGACCATCTCCCTGGCAATAGTTGCCTGGGAATTATGGAAAGAAAGAAATAGGAGGATTTTCACGGGTCAAAAATTACCATGGAGTTCAATCACAAATAAAATAGAAGCATCAATAGTAGAAAATATTAATAATAATCTCAGAAACAAGCTAAGCTATGAAGAGGCATTCAAGAATTGGGATAACAAAATCAGAGCAAAATGGCCAAAATTAGATATTCCTCCCCTATATGGCAAAGGGGGACCCAAAGTGAAGGTTGACCGAGTTTCTTGCAAATGGATCCCTCCGAGAGAGGGATGGTATAAACTTAACTTTGATGGAGCTTCTAGAGGTAACCCTGGGGTAGCAGGTATTGGGGGGATTATTCGCAATTGGAAGTCAGAAGCCATCGCTAAGTTCTCCAGTCCCATAAATCCTTCCACAAATAACATGGTGGAATGCGTAGCGGCCTTAAAAGGTTTAAAATTATGTAGGAAGATCAACTTATCCAAAGTAGTTATCGAAGGAGATTCGCAAATTATCATCAATGCCATTCGAAACAAGAAAACTCCCAATTGGTCCCTTAACTCAAAAATAGAAGAGATTAACCAAGTTATTGAGGGGATCCCAAAGTATGAAATAAGACACACATATAGAGAGGGTAATACAGAGGCAGATAAGCTAGCCAATCTAGGAGCCAACGGAGTTACAATTATGGATCGATATATCTAATAATCTACATAGGCTTATATTCTAACAAACTTTTTTGGTTTTAACATAGATGCAGTAACATTCCACTTAATATGAATTTCTACTAAACAATAGGTTTGTAGTAGTTATAGGGGGATTAGTACAAATTATAGGAGGTCATTTAGCCCAAAGACATTAAATTTGGCTATAGGTAGATACTAGTATTAGCAGCCTTGCTTGAAGATCCCCAAGCAACTAAAAATTATTACCTGTAAAACTCAGCTAAGATAGGAGGATAGGGATGGGCCGGGGTATTAGAGTAAGGGATGTAGGTACCTACAAACTTGGTTTATATTCTGTACATAGTACGCCTTTGTATTCAAAGGTGTGCATCAGGTATTGAGTGTTTTTAGAGCCTTTTTTACAGGTAGCATAATAAATAGCAGAGCACTTGCAAATAAATTCATAATTAAATGCACCCAGTTTTCCGGTTCCATGGTGAAACTACCAGTAAGGCATAAATTTGGATCATCATCTCTTATACTTGTGAGCTCATCATGAACTGGCAGGGAATCAGAAATTAATCCTTTTTCTCCTTGTTATCATTTCAACTAGTGATTACTTATTGAATAATAGTCGAAGCTAGAAGCTTAGTGCATTACTTGTATGTTTGCTTGGGGAAGCTATCATTATCATCATTAACAGGATTCTACCAATGATAACACTTAGAAGGGCTGGAAAAGATGGTTTACTGTGTAGACCATAACCTTACAATACCCTACCTGGAAGTCATGAAAAATAGGTCGTATTGCATTTGAAAAAGTCAACGGCTGCATGATTGCATGAGCCCAAAAGGCTTCATGCGATCATGCGACAAGCCTTTGAGATCTCACCCTGCTACCACATAGACACCCAGGTCGGCTAGAATGTTCGCCACCTCAGTCCAAATGGATACATCACCGTCCACGGACCCACTATCAGAGTCAAAGTCCCTACTGACCACTAGAGGCTTGTCGCATGGTCACATGCGCTTGGGAAGCCACATGCAATCATGCGACAAGCATGAAACCGCACCACAGAAACTGTTGTGAATTGCCTTAACTGTGACTGCTGACAGTTTGTCGCATGGTCACATGGGCTCAGAAGAGCCCATGCGATCATGCGACCAACCGTAAGATGTTAACCACTGACTATTGGCGGCTTGTTGTTTGCTTGACTGCTGACTTGCCCCGCGGAGACGTTAGAAACTGGGACCCACCTGGTCACGATAGCATGCTTAGGAAATATGCCACCTCACTCAAAAAATGCGGACCCACTGAGATTCTAATCCGACCGTTGTCGCATGATCTCATGGGCTCGAAAGATTCCATGAGATTATGCGACAGCCGTCAGATTTCCACTGCACTTGCACGACTATTTAGAAGATATTAGAAGATATAGCTTCATGATGAATAGCATATGCTCCTATACCTTTGTACGGTCATTGTTTAGAGATCATTTCATTAAGACTCACTTATAGGTAATTTCCAACCGGATAAATAGTGTCTAGGCAAGAAGATATTGTTTCAAGAGTTAGTTTTGGATTCATAAATACTAATGACAGTTCACGGGTGTGAACGCCATCAAGTTATTCAGGGAATGCAAAATGTTAGCTTGTAGCCTCTAGGCTCTAGGTAACAAAGGAAAAGGGTATTATGCAAAGAGAAATACCACCCCACTTGTTTGAGTGAAGTCCGGAAGGATCTCGAACAAGGGAAGGAGTCTTCTGGAAAAGTCCAAAATAACCGAACAACGGATGTTTATAAAAAGTTTTTTTATTTATAGTTTCATAGAGGAAACATGGACACTAGACTCAGCACCTACTACATTAAGAGTGACCGAGCAATGGCTTTCAAAGGTTGCATTTATCCAGAAAGGTGGAATCAAATGTTGAATCCTATGCATTTACCTCAATCCAAATGGTTACATCACCGTTCACGGACCCACCGCCGGAGTCATAGTCCCTGCTGACCGCTAGAGGCTTGTCGCATGGTCGCATGCGCTTGGGAAGCCGCATGCGATCATGTGACAAGCATGAAATTGCACCACCAAAACCATTGTGAACTACCTTTACTGTGACCGTTGACGGTTTGTCGCATGGTCGCATGGGCTCGGAAGAGCCCATGCGATCATGCGACCAACTGTAAGATGTTAACCACTGACCGCTGGCGGCTTGCTATTTGCTTGACTGCTGACTGGCCCCACGATGACGTTAGAAACTGGGACTCACCTGGTCGTGATAGCGCACTTAGGAAATATGCCACCTCACTCAAAAAGTGCAGACCCACTGAGATTCTAATTCGATCGTTGTCGCATGATCTCATGGGCTCGAAAGATTCCATGAGATTATGTGACAGTCGTCGGATCTCCACTGCACTTGCATGGCTATGAGGAATTGGGACCCGCCTGGTCGGAGTTGCGCACTTGAAGGTTGAAAACATAGAAGGTTTTCAAACTGGAGGTCAAAAACATAGAGAATTTTTGGACCAAAAGTCAAAAACATCCTGAGCCTTTAGAGAGAAGGTCGAAAACACACTGGGTTTTCGGGCCAAAAGGCATAAAACACAAAGGGTTTTGACACTTGAGCATTTCTTGGAACAAATAGGATGCGGCCAAAAAGGGAATGATAAGGAAATTTTGGGCAACAGTACTTTCACAATAGCAGATTAAAGGGTGTCTCCATAATACATGGTTGACATTATTATACACTCTTAGAGCAAATACTTGGAATTGATAATCATGATCGGATTCCCTTTGACATGAAGGTATTCATAGCTAATTTGTTATCATTATATGGAATAAGTCATGTTAATTATGTTACTGTAAGGAGTTAATAAAATCCCTGAGGCGATGCCCTTGGGAAGGGGGTCAATGGATACTTTTACTGGTTTTCTACACAGCTAGACATGGGTAAGAGTATATGAATATATGTATAGGTATATACATATATTCATATTCTTCTTAACAAACCTTGCTAAGTGCTATATTAATGATGTCCTCAGACAGGATAATGGTATGTACATACGCTTATATATATGCACATTATATATATGTATATATAAATGTATGTATATACCATCTTATCTTACTTTAAGCTAGCAAGGTCTTCTAAGCATTGTTTTTACTCAGGGAAGCATTTTGTGTTACAGAAGATGAGGCACAGTTAATGCATTTGAGAATACAGTACGGAACATAGTCACAATTGGTATTCCTATATTAAGTTAAAGGATCCTAAAGTCAGAGTTTATATTAGGTATATAGATATATATACTAGTAATAGTATATATAGATATATATACTAATGCCTAAAGCTAAGATATAACGATTTGCAAGATCAGAATCAGGAAGTCTTCAATCCTGTTACCTTTTATAATTTAATATATATAAATATAGATATGTTGATAACAGTATATCTATATTTATATACATTTGATCACCTCTAGAAAACAATCTAAAAGAGGAAATAATTCAGCTAGGAAATTTAAAATTAAGTTGGAACATTCAGCACAGGATACATGTATGATAAGAACTGGGGATGTATTGAGCAAAAAATAAAGTTATTACTTGCTTTAATGGGAAACTTGCAATTGAATCTTTTCCTTAATTGAGAATGTAGTATCAAGAGACAGGGACATATGTTTTTATGGAATCTCCTGGGATCTAAGAATAGTGTTATGTTGTTATGAAGGACTTAATAATAAGTTCTAACTACTGACGTTGCAAAGCCGAACACTCATTGATCTAATGTATTTTCAAGTAACAGTAGAAATTGATGTTCTCCATGAAATGAATGTATAAATCAATTCCTTAAGTCTCCATGATCCTAACAGTGAAAATGATGTACGATTTGATGTTGAAATGTGCCAGGTTGGGAATCCACATGCACCAATCATAGAGCGGTCGCATGATCGCATGGAATAAAATAATGCCTTGCGATCATGCACAATGGAGTTCAGATAGGTGAATGCGCTCTACTAGGACCCACGTATGCTAACAGCGTAGATGCGATAATGAAAAGTTATAAGTTCGAGCCCGACGAGGATAATATTAAATATTATTTCATGCGCCAATAATAAAGCGGTCGCATGATCGCGTGAATAAAATAACACTCTTGTGATCATGCGACAATGGAGGACCAGGTGGGACTTGAGTCAACGAACTTACCTATGGTGGAACAAAGAAAAGGATCCAACGACCCTCACATAATTGCGATCCCTGTCAAATGCTTTTGCAAACTTGCGAGAACTTTCCACGTGTAAAGGTGGGGCCAAGAAAAGTTGTCCGGAAGGAGGTTGCATAAGATTCTTGATCGACGGCTCCCGCTTTGCCGTTATGGAAAGAAAGATGCTTAGCAGGATATTGACATGTAGCTATGGGACCAAAAGAGTTATAGATACTAAATCAACGGTAGTCGCTTAGTCGCTATGGTGTGGAAGATGCTTTGCGACTAAGCGGGATCCTTCCACGTGTCCAAGTGGGGCCGAAAGAGTTTGTATGCGATATCAAATCAACGGTAGTCGCTTAGTCGCTATGGTGTGGAAGATGCTTTGTGACTAAGCGGGATCCTTCCACGTGTCCAGGTGGGACTAAAAGAGTTTGTATGTGATATCAAATCAACGGTAGTCGCTTAGTCGCTATGGGAAGGAAGATGCTTTGCGACTAAGCGGGATGTTGACACGTAGCCTATGGGACCTGAGTCTTAAAGGAACTGTCAGAGATGATATAATCATGGCCGTTCATTTCAAAAGCTACCAGATCAATGGCATAAGTTCAAATCTGAGAATTTTTCAAAGGATGCCAAACTCAAATATAGCATCCTCTTAGATGTATTACCGCATATGTCGCATGATCGCAAGAATTAAAACAATATCATGCGATCATACGACGACATAAATTGGGCAGATGAGAGAAGATAATGAACGACAAGGAGTCTGCACCAAATTATAATGGGATTGAGGGACATTGTTGTGAAGTTATGAATGACTCTGTGATGAGTTATAATGGCCGAAAAATGGATTGATTTCTATTATGATGATGAGCATATGGATGATTATTGTAAATCGAATGACATGTTCTATATACTTCAACTTAGCATGAAGACCAAGTGAAGAGTATACAAACAGAGGAATCATCGAGCTACTGGAAGAAGTTGGCCAAGTGTCAAAGCAATTTATGGTATATATAAACATATATATATATATATATATATGGGTGTTTGTATATATATATTTATATATAAATTCTAGCTTCCTCCTATGAGTATTTCAAAATGGCTTATATATAATAACTAATAGGGCTTCAGAGTATGTTTGGCTTAAGGTACTGGACGTTCTTCTCTTTCCTGTTACTTTTATATATAAGAGTCATAAATATAGGTATATTGATGATAGTATACATATATTAATATATAGAGCTTTGCAAATATATATTTATATATTGGATAAGCCTCGGAAGATCTCACAGATCCGGTAAGGGTATGAACACATGGTTATATATATATAATCTACATATATATATAACCATATGTACAAACTAATTATTTTTTGCCTTACAATTTGAGGAGCTTGGAAATCATTGCAGCTTTTCTTGAATGATGTAAATATTAGAGGCCCATAATGAACTCTGCTATTATCTTCTTTCCGATAGTTAGCCAGGTATGACTTGAAATTAGTCAGAGCACTAGTATAGTACTAAGGAGTATATTTAGTTCTGATGTAAATATGCCTAAAATGTTAAGACTCTTGTGGCAAGAATTGTTAATCTTTAGCGGTAAGGATTTTTAATCACAAGAGTATTTGTTTCTAGTATTATATTGTCAATAATAAAAGTATTTAACTACAGGCTTCATAGTCAATATCAAATATTCTTAGATAAGTTATGTAGCCAAGATGTAGAATTTTTATCTTGATGCTGATTAACCTTGGTCTCGGAGGAATTTTATCTTGTTTTTTTTAAGGAAGGACTATCATTCGGATGTTCAACTCATATACTTGACATAGTAGGAGGATCAGAAACTCTGCTTCAATTGTACAAATGATGTAATCCTTGTCTAATCGCCATTCTATGTATAATTCATGATTTTAAAAAAAGCAATCTAGAGTTTTTTCGGGACATGGGTATGCCTACGTAAAACATGTACAAATCTCAATAGGTATCGAGTCATGGATATGCCTACGGAAAATATGTATTTTAACAAATCTCGACAATTGTTGAGTCGTGGGTATGCCCATGTAAATTTTTGTATAAGGTCAGGACCTATGGTCCCGGGCAAGGCTGGAGGTTTTCTCAGCCCTGCTCTTTCCTACCAGCGCCTGCAGTGAGCGGGGTCACATTGTAAAATAACTATTTATATTAATAAAAAATGTCTAGGGCTTCGGCCTTTTACCGATCCAAAAAAAAAAAATTCATGTTAAATATTAAGTGTGGAAGAAGATAAGAATAGGTAGAGAAATTTAATTTTTTAACATTTTATTAAATATATGAAGACAATGTGGTTTAGGTGTAATTTTTATAGGTAATCTTAAATTTGTTTGTAATTAAATATATATTTTTGTTTGAAAAGGGAAGGTGGCAATCAATTACCTAAATATGCAATAGAGGAAGTTATGGTAGTACTAAAATAAGCATAATTTGAGAATTATGCAGTCACACTTGTGTTATCAAGTCCCTACATTTGTACACCACATGTTCCATTAATGTAGACTTTGAAGAGTGTGTAAAGTATTTTAATGAAATGGATTGGATCCATCAAATTATCTTGGGATGAGATGGACTAGAAGCACCTTAGAGATTTGCATGCTATTCAGAATTTGACATTATTTTTTTGAAATTTCAAAAATCTTCTTACACATAGATTAATGAGGTAGAAGAATGCAATAACTAAAACCGTAGATTAATGAAGTAATAGAAATGCATAGTAAAAATAAAACAAATATATTTAAGTCATCAAAAATTGCAAAATTTGTAAGATGCTCCTAAATTATTATGACAAGAAAAATTGGAGGAGAGAAGATTTTTGTTCTACCTTCAAATGTTGTAGCATTCTAGTTATCATGAAACATATATTTATAATTGTGATGGCATGTCATAATGCATTAACCAATGAAGATCATATTGAAATCAAATAACACATTAAGCAAAAGAATACTTAGTAACATCATCAAGAGCAATTGAACTTTTATTTTGTCATTATTATTAATGCATGTTACATTCTAGATAAGAAATGTAATTTAACGTAATGTTCTTAGTCTAGAAAAAAAAAGTATTTTCCCATGTGCTTGGAAGGCAGAGCATCCTGTAGAATCTAATAAGATTAAAATATTTGTGTGGTAATGGATTATGAAAATTTCAAATGATGATACTGGAAATAGATAACATTGAGTAAGATAAATGCTTAAACTTTCAGCATGCATGTATTGCAATAGAAAATGTTAAAATGGTCAGGAAATAAACGTTGGAGTTGTTGAAGTCTGATAATTTGATCCTGAATATGAAAAAGACTATGTGAAATTTAAATTTTTTGAACTAGCAAAGGAGATGAAAATAGGGAATTTAAGCTTGGAACAATTAATTATGTTGAATAATATAAATTTTACATAAAGAAATGTACAGATTAAGAGAAGGGCTGAAAAGATGTTTGATCATTGGATGGTTAGTGCAAAGAGTCTTTGTACTGGATGACATATATTCGAAGAGCAAGTGGAAATAGTTAATGATTCAAATGATTTGCAATTCGAAGGTTGGAAAGAATAGAGAAATTTAAAGTTGCCAACATATGTGTTTGGTAATAGAAGTAAAACTTGAAATGTATGAAAATAACATGATAACTTAAATAAAGATTTCTCCTTACATCAATATCTTCAAGCTCTAACCAATATTTTAAAAAAATGGAGGACCTGCAGTGACAACGGTCATGGAGGACAAGGGCAGGAAAGAATTTCTAGTTTCACAATGGAGGTAGGAATGCAGGTTTACAATGGCAGCATCATTGGCCTTTCAATCGAAGAGGACAATCTTCTTATATTAGTGTTATTTAGGATCAAAAAGGTGGGAACCATAGGTTTCAAGATAGGTCTTATGGGAATGGAAGGATATGGGAGGAGAGTAAAACCTTACGAAGGGGATTTCAGGGCAACATGATGATTGATAAAGGTTTTAATTTCAAAAGGATTGAGGAGAAATTTTAGAGGAAAAAACTAGTGGAAGGCTTGGAAATGAATCGGGGATTTAGTCAAGCATAGACTCCTACTCCTCCAAGGGATGGAAATATTACTGTGGCCACTTCATATGCAACAATGATGCTCAATAACCCACAATGGATGGAGGAGAGAGTGATGTTGGAGGATAAGGCTTTAGTAATGAAGTGGCTTGGACCATGGCCCTCTTACACTAAAATAAAAGAATGGTGTGAGAGTAACTGGAAAAGCTCTTTTATTTCCTTGAAAACTTTGAATAATGGTTTCTATTTAATCTTGTGTGCATCAAAGGAAGATAGGGACTGGATGCTGGGGAAAGGACCATATTTCAAAGATGGTAAAGGATTGTATATGAAGAGATGGATAGTTAACTTTAATCCAGAAAAGGCAACAGTAAAAGAAACACCTATTTGGTTCAAGATGGAAAACCTGCCACATGAATATAGAGGCGAGGAAACCATGAAGATCTTGGGTGAATCCCTGGGAAAGTTTGTTAGATGGGAAGAAGGGATAAACCATGTAAATTTTGTTGTTACACCTATGATTTTGGTGTGGAGGCAAACTTGTTATGAGCTCCCCTCTCACATCATTATTCACACTGACAAAGGTGAATGGTGGCAACCGTTGGTGGCTGAAGAAGGTGACAGTGATGGGATTATGTTGTCTAAGGATACTCATGGTTGTTCTGAGAAAGGTAAATATACTGACAACTAAAAAATGATTCAATGCCTTCTTCAGATGACACAAAAGGACCATATGTTGGGGGAGCCTCCTTTAAAATGTGTCCCCCCTTCTGGGTTGTGGGGGAATGATAAGAGGGATGCCTATTTTGAGGATAGGACTATTTTGAGAGAAATAGATAAAACCCTAATGGAGGAATATGGACCTTATTAGTGCTCAATTCAGGAAGAATTCTCTACCCAAAAGGTAAGTGAAACACCTCTCTCAGCTTGGCAAAAAAGTAGAGGTTATAATGCTTTAGAGAATCTATTTGCAAAATCCTTTCAGGACACAGTGAATCCTAACATGGTGTGTGGGGATGCCACTCAAGATTGGGTTATTAAAGAGGTCAGTCCTTCGATAATCAATAGTGGGAAAAATAAGGCAATAGATGATCTTTTGAATAAATATTTGGAAGTTGAGGATAAGAGCTCCTCATATGACAATAGAGGGGATAATCTCAAGGAAGATGATATCTCTATTAGTGAGGAGTCTAACAACATGTTTGACAAAAGAGACTCCTTAACAGTGATGAGAAGGGAGGCTAATGATGGTAGAATCTTTCCAATCAGGAACTTGGAGGGTCTGTTTGTAGATGTTAGAGATAGTGGAGGAGATTTAATTGATGCAAACAACATATATCACTCCCAAAGTGAGGAAGAGGAAGAGGATGAACTGGGCATTTTTGAGACCCCAAATATTTGAGTCCAAGAGGGATCGGATAGATAGATTCCAAACTAAGGGGCCCTAGGTTGGGGGAAAAGAAGAGAGGTGCTCACTCCAACAAAGAAAAACTTGAGTTGGCAGGTTGTGCAGCAGACCAGACCAAATTGCTGAGATTGGGAAAGGGATATGCCCTTTCTCGGTAGTAATGAGACTCCTTTCATGGAATTTTAGGGGCTACATTGCCCCTGACAAGATATGTTTGATCAAGAGGGGTCTCGATCATGAGGGAGCTTTGACAAAATTGAAAGGAGATGATATTTTATTTAAAAAATTGTTTTGGAGAAGGGAATGTGTTTTTGCCTTTTCTAATGGAGCCTCGGGTGGGGTTTGTGCAATGTGGAATCCAAGTGTGGTCTATGTTTGCCTTGTCTCCCAGACTAACAATGTGCAATGGATAAAAGTGGTTTCTCAGCAATTATTGACAACTTTTTTTGTTCTAAATGTTTATGGCCCTAATAACTCTGAATAGAAAAGGAATTTATGGTGTGCTATTAGTGAGATATTGAACTCAAAGAAAGATGTTGTTTCTTTTAGGAGGAGATTTTAATGCAATCTTAAGCCCTGTGGAGAAAAAAGGAGGTAAAGGTTGGGAGGGGAGAAGTCAAAGGGATTTTTTTGATTTTGTTTGAAATAATGGTCTCAATGAGATTGATTTCAAAACATGGGATTTTACTTGGACTAATAGAAGAAGCAGTTGTTATACACTAAGTTTGCACCCTTGTTTCAAGCTCTCTTGGTCTTGATAACTTAGTATAACATGAGAATCATCTCCAGGTTGTGGGACCTATGCTAACTGAGATGAGACCTCCAGGTT
The DNA here is from genome assembly GCA_027943335.1 of Chamaecyparis obtusa. Classification (NCBI taxonomy): domain Eukaryota; kingdom Viridiplantae; phylum Streptophyta; class Pinopsida; order Cupressales; family Cupressaceae; genus Chamaecyparis; species Chamaecyparis obtusa. The sequence continues at coordinate 89,878 of BSBK01001091.1, forward strand.
CTAGGCTGGTTCCTCTTGGATAATCACCTTAATTTGCTTCTCGATAGGAAAGTAAATTCTTGAGGGGAAAAGGGATAGAAGGAATGCATGAAAGGGAAAATAACTGAAAGCAAACTACCTACTAGGTGATACACCGAAAAGATGGTTTGAGTTACAGTAAGGAGGATGAAATCAGTGCACAAACTCAGGTCTAGGAGATCACAACTTACTGAATAGGCTTGCATCAATATTTCATAGAAGGGTTTGCAATAGAAAGAGGCTATTTAGGGAAAGAGAGAATTTCACAAACAATAGCATTCCTAAGAATTGAACACAATCTATAACCTGCAAACAAACATCCACTTCTGCAAATAGGTATAGGAATGAGACAGATTGTCAGGGGGTTGAAGTATACCCACAAGATCATTCAAATCAAATCACCCACAAGAATACACATGAATTGTAGAAAGAAAGAGGGATCAGGAACCCTAAGATATCACTAAAAACATGCTTATACTGAACTCAATAAGAGAAAATTAAGACAAGAAGGCATAGGGACATAAAGAATGTCACAAAATACCTTTGCAATATCTAAAGTTCCAATGAAAGTTACAAACTGCAGAAAGTCAGAGGGCAGAAAGAATGCCACGGATAACTCCTCAGAGAGAAAATTCTCTTTTACAATTGCCAACTCTGAGCTCTAAAAATCTCCAAAAACATTATATAAATCTCCCTTTGCACGCAGGTAGGAGTCAAAACCTAATTAGGGTTAAATATGATTTGACATAAAATAATCAGAAACCCTAGTTCTATCAATTATGATCATAAATGTCATGGAAATATCTCAACCGATCATATATCATGTTTGTGTGTCCATCTTTATACATCTACCTGTAGACAAGCCACCTTGATCCATCTACCTCCCTGCAATTTGGCTCGCCATAACTATTCAAATCTGGTACTCCAGATATTTCAATTTAAAAAATGATTTAAACAGTCATAGGTGGCGCTAAATCCTCTTCATCCACAGCTGATATTTAAATTTGACCCATCTTTAAAATGCAGCCGTTAGATCTTCTTATTTTATCGAGCACCGCTTACATTTCTTAACCTTAACCCTGTACTCACCTCAGGTTTCCTTTTTTTTTTTAGTCGCTGAATCACCCGACCCTCTATCTAACTTTGGTTTATCCTAATGATTACGTGACTGAAGTCATAAACTTGGGCCCATCTTGCCACTTGTCATCATACCATTGATCAACTGCAGACACCTCAGATCTATCTGGCACAGGACCCACTCAGCCTTCCTTCATGACCTAATCCCAAATCGACAGCTGTCACATGATCTCATGGCCTCAGAAGATTCTTTAAGATCATGCGCTAGCTGTAGATCTTATATTTTTGCCACCTCACTTAAGAAATACTTGGACCCACTCTGATGCCACCTGTAATACTCAGCAACCAATAAGAACTTATCACGTCAGACGGACCCACAAGACAAAGCCCTGGCAATAAAGCAAGATCAACAGTTGGCGTATGATCACATGGGCTAAGAATATTCCATTAGATCATGTGCCAGTCATAGATCTTAAAGGAGAGATAGCTCACTGGGCCTACTTTGACATGGCTCCACATCATAACTCTGCGACCAACCAGGATCAAACACCTCAGACAATTAGCAGTGGACCCACTGACAACTCAAACGCTGCGCTAAAGAAGAGGATTGACGATTGTTGTTATACCGCGATGCTTAAAGAGACATCATCTGCACCCAACAGTATAACGAGAGTCGTCAATCATGCACAAACTTTAACTGCCAGGAAACTGAGACTGCCAAACAAACCTTAACTGCTCGCCAGATCACCGGATGTTAAAGATTAAACCACTAGGAATAGGAGAACTCGCGAACAATGCAGTTGCAGAATCAAGAAATGTAAAGGAATATTTTGCGGGGTCTTAGAGATTTCATGACTGAAGGAAACCTAACCTCAGAAGATAAAGTGCACATGGGAAATGGAGGTTTAAGTGGCCGATAAAGGTAATGACAAATTAGAACAGGCCCTAGGGTTTTAAGGGTTTTTTCTATAATGACTAGATTTTCAAATTAAAAGCTTGCAGACCAGAGATTTGAGTGTTTGCAAAGACCAGAAGACAAGACACAAGACCATGAAAAATCTAGAGGTGTAACAAGATAAAATGGAGATTGTCAAGTAGAGCCTAACCTAACCAAATTTGTATGGAACAGGAAAAATTGGGTAATAATAGTTTTTTAAATATAGCAGAAAAGTTAGACAAATTCTTCTTATCTGAGCAGTGGGATTAAATCAGTTGGTTATGTAGTGTTGATATCTTGCCTATTTCAGGTTTGAATCACTTCCCCATATGTTGTAACATTAAAGAGGACTCGACCCCAGAGTGTCCCCCCTTCAAATTTGAAGCTATGTGGTTTAGAGATCAGGATTTAGTCTCTAAAATTGCGGCATGGTGGAGATAGGCCCCTGAGTTGGAAGGTAATCTTGCTTTCAAAAATTTAAACGTTTGCAGTTTGTTAAGGAACAATTGAAAATTTGGAATAGGGATTCCTTTAAAAATATCTTTGTTAAAAAGTTATTTTTAGAAAACAACCTTGCATCTCTTAATGAGAGAGTGATAGAGGTGGGGATGGATTAAATGGCCTGTGCTAAAGAAAAAGAATTGAATAGTATATATAAGGAAATTCTTGCAAGAGAGGAGGTTTTTTGGAGACAAAAATCAAGGGAAACTTGGTTGAGAAATGGAGACCAAAATACGAAATTTTTCCATAAATCAGTTAAAGCAAGGCATGCTAGGAATAGAATTTTCTTTATTTTTGATGGCCAAGGAAGGCTCTTAACTACTGCAGATCATATTAACAAGGAGGCAGTGAATTTTTTCAAGAATATGTTTTTGAACAATTCAATTCCCTTGGAAGGATCTTTGGATTTACTCGATAGAATTCAGAGAATTTTAACTGAGGGACAGAATTCAAGATTGATGCTCTCAGTTTCTAAAGATGAGGTGAGATCTGCTCTTTTTAACCTAAGGGGGATAAAGCCTTGGGACCAGATGGTTTTCCAACTTTCTTTTTTCAGAAGTTGTGGGACATTGTGGGTAATGATATGTGGGAAGTGGTGGAGGAATCTAGGTGTGGTGGTTTTATCCTGAAAGATTTCAACAATACATTTATTTCCTCAATCCTAATGAAAGGAGTGTGTCATTCTTTCGAAGACTTTAGGCCTATTGCCTTATGTAATACAATTTATAAGGTAATCACCATTGTTGAATTGTGATTATATCCCCTGAACAGAGTGGTTTTGCTCCTAATAGATCTATTTTTGAAGGTATTATTGTAGTTCATGAAGCAATCCATACAGTTCGGAAAGCTAAAGTAGCCAAAATGATGATTAAACTAGACATCAAGAAGGCTTATGATCATGTTAACAGGGCTTTTCTTATTGAAGTTCTAAATAAATTTGGTTTTTGTGAAGCTTGGTTAAAATGGATTGAAGGATGTATTAACACCCCAAGGATCTCAGTTCTTGTTAATGGAAACCCTAAAGGCTTCTTTGAGACCTCTAGAGGACTGAGGCAAGGAGATCTTATCTCTTCTTTTCTTTTTATTATAATGGCATAAGCTTTGGGGAGATTGCTCACATGGAAAAGGCAAAATGGATTATGGAAAGGTATTTCAATTGTGGAGGGGTTGGATCCAACAACCCACTTACAATTTGTGGATGATAACTTTCTTATGGGTGATGCCACTATCAAGGAAGCAAGGGTTATAAAAGCCACTCTAGACTCCTTTTCTAAAGCTTCTAGGTAGTGTGTGAATTGGAGAAAATCTAATAGTTTCTTTTTTAATACTTGTGCTACTTTGAGAAGACAACTATGTCTTATTTTAGGAATGAAATAGAGATCTCTTCCAGGTAAGTTTCTTTGTGTCCCTTTATTCGAAGGAGTTTGCAAGCCTAATCTGTGGACTGATTTAACTAATCACTATTTTAAAAGGATGGAAAGGTGGAAAGGAAAATGGTTGTCTTCTGCAGGTAGAATTTTACTTCTTCATACAGTTATTTATGCCATTCTTATTTATTCTATGAGTTGCCTAAAGATTCCTCACAAATTATTGGATAATATTGAAAAGAGGATGAGAAATTTTTTTTGGTGTGGAAATCAAGAGGAAGAAAAATGGTCACTTATTTCTTGGGATAAAATTTGTAGCACAAAGGTGAATGGAGGGGTAGGACTCAGGAATTGGAGGAACATGAATCATGCTCTTGGTGCTAAACTTGTTTGGAATATTTATAATGATCCATCTAAACTATGGGTTAAAATTGTAAGAGTGAAATATCTAGATTCTAAAGAAAATGAGGGTATTTTGAAGATTAGAAATCATCCAAAAGGTTCGCTAGTGTGGAATTTTATTCTAGATTGTAGAAATGTGATAAAAAATCATATTACATGGAAAATAGGTAATGGTAGAAAGGCTCTGTTTTGGAAGGACTCTTGGAATGGCTATGCCCCTGTGCTCAATGAGGAAAAGTATAGAGATTTAAGTAGAATTATGATTGCACACTGGGGTGATAAGGTGGCTGATTATTTGGTTTTAGAGGAGTCTTGTGTGGGTCCCTTTTGGAATTGGAGAAATATAGACAACTTGGGTCTAAATGAACAACATAAAAGTTTAATGTTGGACCTTTTCCAATCTAGGAAAGTGTTCATAACCTCTGTAGATGACATGATCATTTGGTGTGAAACATCTTCTGGTTCTTACTCGGTTAAATTAGGCTATAAGGCACTGGATAACCATGCAGATTTAAATGGTTGGCCAATGAACTTATGTTGGAATAAATATTGTTTACCAAAGGTAGGCTCTTTTTCATGGTTAGCAGTCTGTGGAAGGATTTTGACAGGTGAGCGAAGGAAAAGGTTTAGTCTCCATGGACCCACAAAGTGTGTTCTTTATAATTCTACTATAGAAGATGTGGATCATGTATTGCTTCATTGTCCTTATGCTTATGATTGTTGGAATTTAATTAGATCCAAATTGAATTGGATAGGCCATATCCCTAATACTATTAGGAAAACCTTTGAGTCTTGGCCTATCCCTAAGCTTAAATCAATAATGGCTCCTGTATGGTTTATTTGCCCCTCCATTTTTATTTGGGAGTTATGGAAGGAAATGAATAGGGGGATCTTTGAAGATAGAGCTAAATCTGTGGATAAATTGAAATTGAGAATTTATGTTTCAATAGAGTAGGTGATGAAGGCTACAGTATTCACATAACAAAGTTCCTTGGTTTATGCAGCAGATGATAGGAAGTTGCATGTGGAATGGCCTTGTTTAAGGTTAAACAAAGGGGATCTTCTAGGGTATTATTTTTCATCAAAAGAAGCGAAGGATGTTAAGTGGACTAAGCCAAAGGAAGGTTGGATGAAGATTAATTTTGATGGGGCTTCAAGGGGTAACCCTGGCCCTTCTGGTGCTGGTGTGATTGCTAAAGATTGGAAAGGCAATATAGTGGCTTTTACATTTCAAAAATTGAATTGTGGGACAAACAATGAAGCAGAAATACAGGAAACACTTCTAGTAATGAGTTTGGGGATAAAATTGAATGTAAGGAAACTTCATTTGGAAGGTGATTCTCAGATAATCATTAATGCTTTAAGTAACCAAGAGATGAAGGCTTGGAATTTTAAAAACTATGTCCAGGAGATCAATGCTAAGCTTGTCTCCTTTGATGATTTTAAATTAAGTCATATAAAGAGAGAAGGTAATCGAGGGGCAAATGTGTTATCCAAGTGGGCAATAATTTTGGATAATATTAAGGAAATTTATTTGGAGGATTTTGTTGACTAGTGGTGTGGTTGTTAATTTTCAAATGGGCTCCCTTCCAATACGATGAAAGTTATTTATGGCTTTTTTAAGTGCTTTTTGAATTATGTTGGTGATGTCAGCAAGTGTCCATTTTCTCCCTTTTCTACTTTAATCATATGTGGAATGCTGTGTCTTTTAATGATTAAACCTCATGACATATTGTGAGGTTGGCAACACTTATAGATTTGGAAAGAAAGGTAGCATGTGTGTAATGAAAGGAATTTGGTGTTGGGATGTTCACATTAAATGGGCTACATCTCTAAGATTTTAATACAGTGTTTTTAGTTTTTCTCTGATTGCTTCTTGTGCATGTCTCTCTTAGTGATCTTTTATCTGCAAAGGCAATGTAGGCGACCTTCTTGGTGGAAACCAAGAAACAACATAAAGCTTTCGAGGGCTTGGTTAGCAAAGAAAGGATGATGGGCATGCTAAATATAAAAGATGGTGGTGTAGCCATAGTAGCTATTAATGTTTTGGGTGATCAATTTCAGGAACAGAGGTGAAAAAGGAGGCCTAATAGAGATGTGGTGTCAATGGTGATAGCTTGGGCTTTACAATTGAATAGGGAGCATGTCAAAATGAATGGGAGAAATATGAGATCTACTTCTAAATCCAAATTCTCAAAGGAAAGATCCAAGTTGATGTTGGATACAATTGTCTAAAGGACATTGTTGGATTAGTTATGTGTTGTCTTTGATGTCACACAAATGTCATATCAATTATCATTCTCAATTTCTACCGAGTTCAGTCGGTCAGCTAGGCGGTTCTCAGTGTCTACTGAGCTCATTCGATCAGCTAGGCAATTCTCAGTGTCTACCGAGCTCAGTCGGTCAGCTAGGCAGTTTTTAGTGTCTATCGAGATCCCTCAGGTGTCAAAAGGAATCATGATAGAAAATAGTGTTAACCGAGCCTCCTCGATTATCGAAGGAAAATTAGTGGTTACCGAGCTCACTCGGTCTCCGAAGGATGTTGCAGAATTTGATGTGGTTACCGAGTTCACTCGGTCACCGAAGGAAATCTTTTCAGGATTAATGTTTACTGAGCAAGGTCGGCCCTTCAAAGGATTTTGTTATTACAGTTTGTTTATCCCAGCTGACTGTTGTAATAATTATTAGTGCCGACTTGACAATCTAAATGTTAATTAGAATGGTATATATATATAGAAGGTCAAGTGGTGAAGAAGACATACAGCATGCATAAATCATTTTGAAGAAAGGTATTTGCAAATTTTGAAGGATGGTTAGATATCCTTGAGGAGTAGCAAAGATTTATTTGATCAGTAAGGATCTAGTGAAGCAGAACAAAGATCTATAATTAGCAATTCAGTTGCAGGTCATTTCATTGTTATTCTCTTACAATTGTAGCAGTGATATCAAAATCTCTTAACTGAGTTGGTTTAACAACCATTTTGTAAATCCTCTAACAAAGTGACAGTTTTATTGAATTGTTTCAAGACCTCTTATAAGGCCACTCCTAGCAGGGTGATTAAATCCTCTAACAAGGTCACACCTAACAGTGTGTTTTATAACCTTTTACCGGGTTGGCTCCTAACCGGGCATCACTTTAGAAGAGTGAAAAATAGTAACTAGTTACATTGGTGGTTTTTCCCATATTGGGTTTCCACGGTAAATCTGGTGTCTTTTGTGTTCTTGTTATTTTCTTTATTCATGTATGTTAATCAATGATGAATGCTTAAGAACAGTTTAATTATTACACACTTCAAAGATCGAGTTTCAACATTTCTCTGTATGTTTACCGAGTGGCAACAATAAATATTTTATTAAGATATCTAAGGGATCAGTGGTAATATTTTTTGTGGTTAACTGATTCACCCCCCCCCCCCCCCCTCTTAGTTACTGCATCTATATTTCCAACAATTGGTATCAGAGCTTTTGGTGCTTGCAGGAAGGGTTTCAAGGACCTAAGCTAAAGATCAGGATGTCTTACAAAAGAGAAATTCCAAGGCTTAACAGAAATAACTTTTCAGCATGGCAAGGTCTCATGAGACTTCATCTGGCTTCCATTGGTGATTCAGGATGCAAATATATTGATCAAGAATATACAATTCCTACTGGCACATTAACTGTTGAAGACATTGCAAAGAAGAAGAACCATAACACTATGATGATATACATTGCATCAGCTCTTAGCTATGAAGAATTTGATGAAATCAAAGACTACACAACTGCTCATGAAATGTGGAACAAGCTGAAGAAAATCTATGGCGGTGATGACAATGTGAAGAGAGCCAAAGCAGAAAGCCTAAGAGGACAGTTTGATCAGATGAAAATGAGAGAAGAAGAAAACATTGCAAAATATGTTGAAAGGATCAAGACAAGTGTTAGTGCAATCAGAGCTTCTAGAGGAAAAATTGATGATGAAACTGTTATAAGTAAGGTTCTTAGAACATTACTTCCTATTTATGCAATAAGAGTTTCTACTATTCAAGAAAGAAGATGTGAAGAAAATCATAATATAACTTTGGATGCCTTAGTTGGAAGATTGACAGCCTTTGAACTGGATAACTATGACAACTATGTTCCAACTTCTAAAAATATTGAATCAACTTTTGAGGCCAAACTTTCACTCAAGAAAGGGAAGAAAATCCAATCAGAAAGTGAAGAAGAATCAGAGGAAAGTTCTGATAGTGATCTTGAAGTTAGTGAAGCATTACTTGCAAAGAAATATTCAAGAGGTAGAGGAAAATACAAAGGTAAAACTCCCTTAATCTATTTTTCATGTGAAGAAATTGGTCATATTGCAGCTAGGTGCCCAAACAAGCAAAGCAAAGATGAGAAGAAAGGTTACAAGTACAATGGCAAGAAAAATTTCAAATCATTCAAGGATAAAGGTAAGAAAACATGTTTTTTAGATAAAGATTCGGATGATAGTGAAGAAGAAATTGTTTTCATTGCTGTAAAAGATGAATCTGATAATGATGAAGATGAGATGGCACTTATCTCTCATATAAGCAAGAATGATACATGGATTATAGACAGTGGATGTTCACATCATATGACTGGTGACAGGACTAAGTTTGAACACTTTGAAAACTTTGATGGTGGTAATGTAAGGTTTGGAAACAATGAACCTTGTTGTATAAAAAGAAAGGGACGAATTTCATTAACCAAAGAACTTGTATGTGATAATGTATATTGGGTTGAAGGACTAAAGCATAATCTTCTAAGTGTAGCACAACTAATTAACATTGGATTCAAATTTGAATTCATGAATGGCAAAGCAAGACTATTGGATGACAAAGGAAAACTGATAGGATCAGGCAAACAAACCAAAGGTAACCTATTTTATCTTGATCTTGGTGAATACTCATGTTTTATTGCTCAAATTGAAGAAAGTTGGTTATGGCACAAAAGGTTATGTCATGTAAATTTTGATAGCATGATGAAAATAAGAAAATTCAAGAAAGTAAGAGGTATTCCTACTTTGAAGAAACCTGATGTTGGTCTATGCAAGAATTGTCAAATTGGTAAAATGGGAAAGTCTAGTTTTAAAAGTAAAAACTATAGGTCTGAAGATATTTTGGAAATTGTGCATACTGATTTATGTGGACCTATTGGAATTGAGAGCTATACTGGAGAAAAATTCTTTATTTTCTTTGTTGATGATTACTCTAGAATGATGACTGTTATGTATTTAAGAGAAAAGTCAGAAGCATTTGAGAAGTTCAAATGGTATTTAGCAAGAGTAGAAAAGGAAACAGGAAAAAGAATAAAATGCTTGAGATCAGACAGAGGTGGTGAATTCATCTCCCATGAATTCAATGATTTCTGCATTGAAAGAGGAATCAAAAGACATGTATCATCCTCGAGAACTCCTGAGCAGAATGGAATAGCTGAAAGAAGGAACAAATCTATCATGGATTGTGCAAGGACTCTAATGATTGAAAAGAACATTGCTATGAAATACTGGAAGGAAGCTATCAGCACTGCAGTTCATACCTTGAATCGAGTACAGCTGAGAAAAGACACATTCAAGACTCCTTATGAGCTATGGTATGGCTACAAACCAAATGTAAGTTACCTAAAAGTATTTGGTAGTAAATGTTACATCTTAAAAGAATCTAGAAAAGGAAAATTTGATGTAAAAAGTGATGAAGGAATATTTTTGGGATATTCTTGCAAAATTAAGGCATATAAATGTCTAAATTTGTCTACTCACAAAATCATAGAAAGTGCACATGTGAGAATTGATGAGTTTGCAGAAAAGACTGAAGAAGAAAGTAAAAAGGAACTAGAGGATTATAGAAGATTTGTTTACATCGAACCTGATACATTGCCAGACACATCTGTCAATAAGAAAACTACATCTACCGAGCCCAGTACAGTAACCGAGTCACAAGAAGAAGTTCAGACCGAGTCACAAAGTACCGAGTCTCAGTCTAAAGCTACCGAGCAAGTATCTACCGAGCCCGAGCAACCTGAACCTGAAGATGAAGAAGATGACAATGTAACTCATTCAGGAAGCAAGGAACCTGTATTGACCAAGTACGTCAGGAAGCATCATACACCAGATCAGATTATTGGAAACAAATCAGATGGTACTATGACAAGAAGTAAACTAAAAGGTACATGTTTATTTGCTGATTTTGAACCTAAAAATGTCAAAGATGCATTGGAAAATGAAAGTTGGATTGAGGCTATGAATGAAGAAATAGAGAAAATATAGAAAAATAAGACACAGACTCTTGTACCTAGGCCTAAAGATAAAAATGTAATTGGGACAAAATGGGTATTCAGAAATAAGTTGAATGAAGATGGTCAAGTATCAAGAAACAAAGCAAGATTGGTATGTAAAGGATATTCTCAAGAAGAAGGAATAGATTATGGAGAGACTTTTGCTCCTGTTGCAAGATTAGAAGGTGTGAGGACTTTTGCATATGCAGCACATAAAGGATTTAAGGTATATCAGATGGATATAAAATCTGCATTTCTCAATGGTATTCTTGAGGAAGAAGTCTACATTGAGCAACCTGAAGGTTTTATTGATCCAGACAAAACAGATATGGTCTGAAAATTACACAAAGCATTGTATGGTCTGAAACAAGCTCCTAGAGCATGGTATGAAAGATTACATAACTATCTTACTCAGATTAAATTCAAAAGAACTAATGACAATAGTAATTTATACATCAAAGAAGGATCAGATAACAAAATTGTTTTGGCAGAAATATTTGTGGATGATACTGTGTTTACAGGAAATGATGATCAGTGCAAAGAATTTTCAGAGCATATGAACAAAGAATTTGAAATGTCTATGTTTGGTCAAATAAAATTTTTTGTTGGACTTTAGATTCAGCAGAACAAAAATGGTATCTACATTACTCAATCTAAATATATCAGGGAAATACTTAAGAAATTTGGTATGGAAGATTCAAAACTAGTTGGTACACCCATGTGTACTGGACTGAAGCTTACCAAAGATGATGATTCAAAAGAAGTAGATTAGACCTTATACAGATCAATGATTGGAAAATTACAGTATGTAGTGCACACAAGGCTTGATATTGCCTTAGCAGTTGGTATAGTGGCAAGATTCTCAGCTAAACCTAGAGAAAATCACATGATGGCAATCAAAAGAATCTTGAGGTATTTAAGGGGAACTGAAGATTATGGCTTGTGGTATAAATTTGGAGGCAATCTGGATTTAAAAGTGTTTACTGATGCTGATTGGGTAGGAAACATTGATGACAAAAAGAGTACAAGTGGTGGAGCATTCTTTCTTGGCAAGAGGTTAGTATTTTGGACTAGTAAAAAGCAAAACTGCACATCCCAATCCACAGCAGAAGCAGAATATGTTGTTGCAGTAGTAAACTGCTCTAATATTGTATGGTTTAAATAGTTTTTGGAAGGCATGAAGGTTGAGATCAAAGAACCAGTTGTTATGTTTTGTGACAATACAAATGCAATAAATATTTCAAAGAATCTAGTAATGCATTCCAAAACCAAGCACATTGCTATAAAATATCACTTTGTCAGAGAATTGGTGCAGGACAAGGAAATCAGATTGGAATATATTCATACAAAAGAACAAATTGCAGATATCTTCACCAAGCCACTACCTAAGGATGCATTCTTGTATCTAAGAGGAAAGTTAGGGGTCACTCCCCTATCCGAGGTTCACTAAATAAAGTTTTAGTGATGCATCAACCAGAACATGTTGAAGATCAATCAGTTGATGTAGCATAGTTAGGGAATCATTGCATATGAATCAGTACATAAGGTACATTGATATTTACCAAAACTGTGTAAGTTGTCTTTGGCATGTGTTGTCAAAGAGGGAGAGTTTGCTGTCATTTCAAGAAATTTATAAGGAGAATAATTTGAGAAGTTAAGAGGGGAAGTTCTCAGTCAGAAAGAAGTTTGAAGATGATGGGAATCAAAATGAAGCTAAGGATATGTTTCTTACTCTAGGTTTCTCTGTGAAATTTCATTGTGCTATGACATGTTGTGTTGCCATCAATGCCAAAGAGGGAGATTGTTGGATACAATTGTCTGAAGGACATTATTGGATTAGCTATGTGTTGTCTTTGATGTCACACAAATGTCATATTAATTATCATTCTCAGTGTCTACCGAGCTCAGTCGGTCAGCTAGGTGGTTCTCAGTGTCTACCGAGCTTAGTCGGTCAGCTAGGCGGTTCTCAGTGTCTACCGAGCTCAGTCGGTCAGCTAGGCAGTTTTTAGTGTCTACCGAGATCCCTCGGGTGTCAAAAGGAATCATGACAAAAAATAGTGTTAACCGAGCCTCCTCGGTTATCGAAGAAAAATTAGTGGTTACCAAGCTCACTTGATCTCCGAAGGATGTTGCAGAATTCACTGTGGTTACCAAGTTCACTCGGTCACCGAAGGAAATCTTTTCAGGATTAATGTTTACCGAGCAAGGTCGGCCCTTCAAAGGATTTTGTTATTACAGTTTGTTTATCCCAGCTGACTGTTGTAATAATTATTCGTGCTGACTTGACAATCTAAATGTTAATTAGAATGGTGTATATATATATAGAAGGTCAAGTGGTGAAGAAGACACAGCATGCAAAAATCATTTTGAAGAAAGGTATGTGCGAATTTTGAAGGATGGTTAGATATCCTTGAGGAGCAACAAAGATTTATTTGATCAGTAAGGATCTAGTGAAGCAGAATAGAGATCTATAATCAGCAATTCAGTTGCAGGTCATTTCATTGTTACTCTCTTACAATTGTAGCAGTGATATCAAAATCTCTTAACCGAGTTGGTTTAACAACTATTTTGTAAATCCTCTAACAAGGTGACAGTTCTATTGAATTGTTTCAAGACCTCTTACAAGGCCACTCCTAGCAGGGTGATTAAATCCTCTAACAAGGTCACACCTAACAGTGTGTTTTATAACCTTTTATCGGGTTGGCTCCTAACCAGGCATCACTTCAGAAGAGTGAAAAATAGTAACTAGTTACATTGGTGGTTTTTCCCATATTGGGTTTCCACAGTAAATCTGGTGTCTCTTGTGTTCATGTTATTTTCTTTATTCATGTATGTTAATCAGTGATGAATGCTTAAGAACAGTTTAATTATTACACACTTCAAAGATCAAGTTTCAGCATTTCTCTGTATGTTTACCGAGTGGCAACAGTAAGTATTTTATTAAGATATCTAAGGGATCAATGGTAATATTTTTTGTGGTTAACTAATTCAACCCCCCCTCTCAGTTACTGCATCTATATTTCCAACAGTTGATCAACCAAAATGTTAGTACACAAAAGAATCAATCTATGGAGAATATAAGGGAGGAAGAAAACCTTATATTTCCCTATAAAGAAAAGGTGCTTGAAATCTAAAATAATTGAAAGGCAAATACTAACCTCAAAATAAGGCAGATCTGGAAAATGTTGATTTATGATGTCTGTGTGTAGTTTCAGGCAATTCTACAACTTGTTTCAGACTGGAAATGCCAAGATGAAGAAAACCCAGAAAACTATTATCTTTCTAGCAGCATGTAGTCTTTGACCCTAATAAAAGGTCAAAGACTACTTTGAGATTTTGAAGGTTGTCCTTGACTTTGTTCATAGATCTCAGAAGTTCACCGAAAAGGGTATCCAAATCCAATCTTAGATCCGTAGTTCCACACCTGTACCTACAAGAAAAAGAGGGTTTTTATTGTTTTGATGGGGGGTTTGCCTTGGTCAAACCCCAATTTAGGAATTAACATTGAAATTGAATTGAAATTATAATATAAATAAACAAAGTAAATGAAACAATTTACCTTGCTTATGTTGAAGTCCTTGTAGAGGATTCAAATCTTCAAATCCACAAGTAGGGATGCTCCAATGGATGTAGAATGAATGTAGGATGTCTCAAATCAATGACATTTGATCTTCAACACCAATCTTGAATGGATCTTTGCATATGAGGAGGCTTGGATGAATGTGGATGGAGAAATCTTCAAGGGGGCTCCAAAGAGATTGAATCCTTCAATGGCTAACAATGGATCTCCTTGATGAATGCTTGAATGATTGAATGGATGCTTGAGGATGAATGAATGCTTGCTTTCTTTCCTTCTCCTTCTTTCTTACTTGATTGCGCTTGAGAGCTTGAGAGATTGTGAGATGATATGAGATCGCTTGAAAACTTGATTGAGAGATGGATTGAAATGAGAGAGGAAGACTTCCTTTTATAGTGATCTAGGGCACAAACCTCTAGAGAAGGCTGACATTGGAGAATTAAATCCAAATTAACCTTAACCCCTAGAAATGGACCCATATTAAATGCAATTTAAAGATTTACCATTTGGAAACTTGAAATGGCCGACTCGGAAGTGGGAAAACAAATATTTCTGAAACCCGACATCCGAAAATCATGGGAACTTGAAGTTTGAAATTTGGGTCAAGGACGAGGTAGAACCTGCCCTAGGTCAGGGTCAAGCTCGTCATTGAACCTTATGGTAATCTTTGACCTTGAGGTCAAAAACCTCAGGACCTCAATCTAGAGTGCTAGGAAATGCAGAAATAAAGTGAAGAACAGGTGCAAAGAGGAGCAAAATGGGGGGAGAAAGCCAGATACATGCAAAGACCTAATCAAGGAGCTTAACATGACCCCAGACCACTCACTCGGAGGGCTAAACACTCTTATCATGGAAGTGCTTCCATTTTAAAATGATACATTAAGCCCCCACTTTAGCAAGAGTATGGACTCGATGCAAACTCTTGGTAAAGGAGATCAAAATGAAAAGATAATCTTATCGTAATCAAAGGGACAAAGAGAAACCTCAAGCCCCTAGGGACTCAAGTCTTCATCAACTCCAAGATCACAATAAGAGAGACATCTCTAGAGAGAGAGAGAGAGAGAGAGGGTGTGATTATCTTTCCCAATGAGAACTTATGTCCCATTATGAACCAAACAAGGAAATAGCGCAACTAGAGAGATGGAATTGAACTGCCTAGTGAATGTGGTTACTCACTATTCAACCCATCAAGGATTCACCCTTAGGAATATTCTATTACATGAGAATAAAACCAAAAACAAAAGAGATCTAGTCTTAAGGACACCTCTGACCTTAAGGGATCATATATATATATATATATATATATATATATATATATATATATATATATATATATATATATATATATATATATATATATATATATATATATATATATATATATATATATATATATATATATATATATATATATATATATATATATATATATATATTTGAAACTGGAGGGATCAAGAGATCCTGAAATATAAATCCATGCTTTAAGGATTAGTCACTAATCCAAAAAGGGAGAAAAGGTATCTTGAAAAATAATATTATGTGTATTGAAAAGTGCATGTGTGCAATAAGTGAGTAGAGTGTATCCCCACGTTAAAGTCATTGCTAACACTTTAACAGGAGCAATGGCTTTAACAAAAACATAAACAACTCCACTGATTACGTTTCCACTTCGAGATGCCCCCAAACAAAGACAAATCAAAGAAAATATCATAGAAACATACAAAGAACACAGAAGGGATCTACCTACCGTGGGGTCAGTATGATCATAAGAATATATATATATATATATATGATATTATTGCAAAATAAATTGACATCATTCCCCAAAGAAAGTAGAACTACAATCACAAAGGAGGAAAGATCACATAAGATATACGAGGAAGAATCTTTTCAGACCATGAAATGGAGACCAAAAAGAATCAATGCTACCATATCTCAAATCCAAGAAGATTACACAAGGAAACATTTACGAACAATAGCACAATTACAACAAAACATGAAAAAACATATAGAAAAATATAGATACATATAGAGGGATTGTACAATAGGTTCAATTCCTTTATCACCTTGCACTAATAGAGTAACAAGGGTCATATAAAAGAATCTAACAACATTTAGCAAACAAATTACGAGAGAAGCACAGTACAATAGGCAAACACACAACAAAAGCTACCATAAAGGACAAGTTGATCAAGCGTGTCGCCTACTCTCCCCATCTCATTGTATATCATTTAGGGAAGGTGGGTAACTCGCAAGAGGGACTACATCCAACATAGCAGGAATGATAGCCAGTTCCAAACAAGGATCCTCTTGAGAATCACAATGTTCGACACTAGGTGTAAGGATTAATTGTGACGAAAGAATATTAGGTAAATCAATGTCAATGTCAATGTCAATAGTCTCATATTCATTATTAACATCATCAGTATCATCAAGAGTATCTTATTTATCCAAATTAATCAAAATAGGATCTAAGATACGAATAGAATCATCATAATCATGCATCTTAACATCATTATTAGTAACAACTTCTAACATATCATGCATAGGTTTATCCGAAGAAGGTAGAGATCTTTGAAGAACAAAATTATGAGCTTTAGCATGAGCACGATGCATCTTATGGTGTTCATTAGCAGATCGATTACATTTTTCTTTACTTGAAATAGTTTGAGAACTAGGAGGAACAATCACAGGATCCTTCACAGGTTCTTTAGGAAGATCAATCAGATTATCAGTAATAGTAGGAACTTGATTAACAGAACTAGAAGCCATAGTTAAAGGAGGTATAGAAGGTGTAGGTAAAAGACCACGACTAAGATCCATGGGTGGTATGATTAATTCAAGAATCTTACGATGTTTATAACCTTGATATGAACAAAAAAGATTATCAGGTCGACGAGGACATGAATTAGGTAATGAAGGCCAAAAGAAATCAAGAGAAGCACAATCTCTAGGCCTAGAAGGTTGATATAAACTATGATTAACTGTCTTCACTTCTTCATCTTGAAAAAAATTAAGACACTTATGGATAGGTGAAGCAATAGCATGCATGGCATTTAACCACAACAAACCTAGCTTAACTTGAAATTGATCAAAAGTAGGAACAACAACAAAGGTAGTGTTCACAATTTTTCCACAAAGTTCAACCGACAAGTTAATAGAACCAAATGATGGATAAAGAAAACCATTACAAGTTTGAATCCACACATCTGATGTATCATAAGAATCATGTTGCAAGATTTTCATAAAAAGATTTTCTTCAGTAATAACATTGACTAAGGATGTAGGATCAACAAGACAACCATGAGTAGGTTTCTGAGAAATCCTAGCATATATATAAAGGGGACCATCAAGAGCTTTAATAGTATCAGAATCATCAAAGGTAATCAAAAGTTCCCAAGGTCTTTTGTTCTTAGGTTGTTGTCGAGGTTTAGGTTGAGTTTTCAATTTAGGCTTAGGTTTTGGTTGAGGTTGAGATTGAACTTGAGGTTGAAGCTAAGGTTGAGGTTGAGGTGGAGATACAAATTGACCAATATGCTCCACTTGATTAACAATGTGATTGAGATCATCCATCTTTGAATCATACACAATTTCCATAGAAGATGGCTGAGCAAAGGTATTAGTATCATGTGTGGGTAAAGGATTCGTATAGATTTGAAGGTTTTGATTAGGAGGAGAGATAGATTTATTCCCACTACCATCAAGATTATCAATAGATAAGGCATTATAATCAATTAAGTCTTGAACCTTATGTTTTAAAGAATAACATTTCTTAGTATCATGACCATTCTAACGGTGATATTGACAAAAAGCTTTAGGATCAAAATATTTAGATGTAATTGTAGCAGCTAAAAGAGGTTGAATAGGAGGTAAATTAATCATATTAGCAGTTAACAACCTATTCATAATAGAATGTAAAGATTCAGAAAGAGGAGTAAACATACGATTTAATCAAAAAGCAGTGGATGCAGAAGTGGCATTGTGAGATGCAACAACAGCTTGATTAGCAACTGCATTCGTTTGTTTGTTTATCTTGACATAGTTGTTGAATTTTTGAAATTTGTTTGGATTAGGAGTAGCATCACTCTTATCAAATGGAACAGGAGCCATTGGAGTGTTGCTCTCAAATTGACTCACTTGTAATTGATAATGATGAAGCACTGCACAAAGTTGTTGAAAAGAGGTAAATTCAGTAAGCAGAATCTTATCTCTAATATCCTTTTGCAAATTTGAAATAAACATACGTTGAATATCAATATCAAGAATAGAATAGGAAATCTGAGCATACAAATGCTTAAATCTACCAATAAATTTAGTTAATTTTTCTTTAGTACTTTGTTTACAATGCATCAAATCAGTCAAAGACACTTGTGGGCCAATGTTGTTTTGAAATTTTTGAATAAAAGCATTAGCAATTTGTGGAAATGAATCAATAGAATAAGGAGGCAAGGAAAAATACCATTATAAGGCCTTGCCACGGAAGGCTCTAGCAAACAGTTTGGCTAAAATCCTATGGTCATGAGCATAACCACTACAAAGGATTTGAAAAGTTTTAATGTGATGAACGAGATCTCCTTTTCCGTTGTAATTCTCAAGATGAGGCATATCAACTTGCTGAGGAACATGAGTGCGAATAATGTCTCAGGAGAAAGGACTTCCCATGTCACATGTAGGAACACTAAACTTGTTTTGAGGTAAGGAAGCAAGTTGTTGTTGTAGGGATGACACATTTTGAGCCAAACTGATGATTGTTGAATCATTAGATGAAATAGGAGGAATAGCAACATTAGAAACACTAGGTAAAGTGTAAGAAGTTGTAGGAATAGAAGATACAACTGGAGGAACACTAGGAACTACAGTTGGAAGTGGATTGGAATAAGTAAAAGGAACATTATGATATGAAGGTTGTGATGTAGGAAGTGACATAGGAGGAACACTCATAAGAACATAGGGAACCGTTATAGTCACCAAAGAAGGAGTATAGGTAGGAACACTAGGTAAAGGATTAGAAGAAGGTTCTACACTAGTGATAGGAGGAATCAACCCTAGGTCTTGAGCTTCTTGAGCTAGAGGTTTAACATTTGAATGCACGAGGTGAGTAATACCATGCCAGAGGTTAACACCTTGATCACTATCGTGAATAACTTTCTTAAAAGCCTCTATAGCTTGAATAGAATCTTGATTATGGTTTTCTTGAATAAGCTAATTACCCATTTTATCAAGTTCAATTGAAAGTTCTTGGACTTGTTCAGGAGGAACTCTTAAAGCGTCATCCTCATCATGAGATGAGTGAGAAGAGTTTTGCTCCATAATAGAATTGGAATCATGAAGAATCAAATTATCATCCTAGATCCTAAGGAAAGGAGAAGAAGATTCAAGATCCAAGGCACCCATGAGTCTACGACTTCTTCTAACTAGAATGTTATAAGTAGGACTAGTAGTAGTAAAGCTCATAAACCAATACAATGCAAATGAACTAAACTAAGAACACATAAAGCATGAATATTTTTGTATTTTGAAAGAAATTTTGCAATTTTTTTGTATTTTTGAAATCTAATTAGCATGCAAGATTTAACACAAAGGGCAAATCTAACATCAACAAGATAAGAGGAAATCTAACACCACAAAACACAATAGGGCATATAATTCCACAAAAGAAAGAAGAGTAAGCTAGTCGGGTTCACCAAAATGAATAGGATAGAATAGGGAGCATGTCAAAATGAATGGGGGAAATATGAGATCTACTTCTGAATCCAAATTCCCAAAGGAAAGATCCAAGTTGATCAACCAAAAGGTTAATACACAAAAGAATCAATCTATGGAGAATATGAAGGAGGAAAAAAACCTTATATTTCCCTATAAAGAAAATGTGCTTGAAATATGAAATGATTGAAAGGCAAATACTAACCTCAAAATAGGGCAGATCTGGAAAATGCTGATTTATGATGTCTGTGTGTAGTTTCAGGCAATTCTGCAACCTGTTTTGGACTGGAAATGCCGAGATGAAGAAAACCCATAAAACTTTTATCTTTTTGACAACAAGTAGTCTTTGACCCCGATAAAAGGTCAAAGACTACTTTGAGATTTTGAAGGTCATCCTTGACTTTGTTCACAGATCTCAGAAGTTCACCGAAAGGGGTATCCAAGCTTAGATCCATAGTTCCACACCTGTACCTGCAAGAAAAAGAGGGTTTTTGTTGTTTGGATGGGGGGGTTTGCCTTGTTCAAACCCCAATTTAGGAATTAACCTTGAAATTGAATTGAAATTGTAATGTAAATAAACAAAGCAAATGAAACAATTCACCTTGCTTATGTTGAAGTCCTTGTAGAGGATTCAAATCCTCAAATCCACAAGTAGGGATGCTCCAATGGATGTAGAATGAATGTAGGATGTCTCAAATAAATGTCATTTGATCTTCAACACCAATCTTGAATGGATCTTTGCATATGAGGAGGCTTGGATGAATGTGGATGGAGAAATCTTCTAGGGGGCTCCAAAGAGATTGAATCCTTCAATGGCTAACAATGGATCTCCTTGATGAATGCTTGAATGCTTGAATGGATGCTTCAGGATGAATGAATGCTTTCTTTATTTCCTTCTCCTTCTTGCTTGCTTGATTGCACTTGAGAGCTTGAGAGATTGTGAGATGATATGAGATCGCTTGAAAACTTGATTGAGAGATGGATTGAAATGAGAGAGGAAGGCTTCCTTTTATAGTGATCTAGGGCACAAACCTCTAGAGAAGGCCAAAATTGGAGAATTAAATCCCAATTAACCTTAACCCCTATAAATGGAACCATATTAAATACAATTTAAGGATTTACCATTCTGAAACCCTAAATGGCTGACCCGAAAGTGAGAAAACAAATATTTTTGAAACCCGACATCCGGAAATGATGGAAACCTAAAATTTGAAATTTGAGTCAAGGATGAGGTAGACCCTGCCCTAGGTTAGGGTTGAGGTTGTCATTATCTTTGACCTTGAGGTAAAAAACCTCAGGACCTCAATCCAGAGTGCTAGGAAATGCATAAATAAAGTGAAGAACAAATGCAAAGAGGAGCAAAATGAGGGGAGAAAGCTAGATACATGCAAAGACCTGATCAAGGCACTTAACATGACCCTAGACCACTCACTCAGAGGGCTAAACACTCTTATCATGGAAGTGCTTCCATTTTAAGATGATACAACAATTAGGGGAGCCAAAACAAGTTGTGAAAAGGGTGATTGAAGACCTTTTTGATAATGACATGTTAGATGGGCTTGATTCTATTCTTGAATGGGCTTATCCAAGAATAGGGTTCAATTATGAGGAGTTTTTTGAGGATGAAATTGATGGGCATCTTTATGGAAGAGTCCCTTTTTTGCGATGGTGGGGGAAAGTTGATAAAGCAACCTACAGTGCAGATATGGGGAGGAAACAGAGGCATTTAAAGATTGAATTGGACAAAGCAAAGGATTTGGCTCAAGGCAATGACCAAGTGATTTATGTGAATTTTCCTTGGTAGAAAAGAGGGATGTGAAGAAGGAAAGGAACCTCTGGTGATGGAATCACCCCCAAGTTAACAAACATAGTGGCAGGTGTGAAAGTTTTTGACCCTATTTTTTGAATGAAGCGAGGGTAAAGATAAAAAGAATTTAAAGGATGAAGGAGCTTTTTGAGAACTTAAAAAATGATAGATGTTGCTTACTATAAGCCAGGAAGAATCAAGTTTAAGCTGAAGCCTCAACTGTGCTCGAAAAAGTAGTGGATCAGTGTGCACTTATGAAGCACAATTTTGGTTGGTAGTCCTGATATAATCCTTTAGATGGTCTATGTATCAATGTAGTTATCAGCTGGAGGTTTTATGTCTATTTTCTGAATGTATAATCTTGGACTTAATAATTGTTTAGAAGTCAGGACTCGTATAGTCAAAACTTGATGTAATCCTCTTTTATCATTATCAATATATTATCCTGTTATAGATAATAAAAAAAACATGATAACTTAAAGTTGAGAGAAAAATATGTGAGAGGGGAAGAGAAAACATTTATTGGATGATGTCATTTTAAGTATCAAGTTTCGTGTCTCCTTTTTTTTGACCTACAAAATTATTCAGTACTATAAATTAATTATAAAAATTATTTTGGGCAAACAAATAGAAATTATAAATGAATATAGAGGTCAAAGATATATTTGTTTTTCATGGCATACCTAATCGTTGATGGATTTGTTGTTTTTGTCATGAGATTGGTGAATTTTTCCTCATTGAGTATGACAATCATTGTGTTGTAGGATTCGAGAAATAAGTTAGGAAAAGTTGAAGTTATTTGTTTGTACAATAGAAAACTTTTGAAATTTATGTAAATAGAATAATCACGAGGGAAATGGTAAGGTGAGAATTAACATGTGTTTCATAACATCATGTGTTCATAAGGGAGGCATGTAAACATTGTGCTCTAAAAATTCTACAAAATAGAAAACAATTTCCACAAAAAGGTTAAATTGGATGAGCAAGTTGAATTGGAGCAAGAGCAAGTTCCACATTTTTTACTTGGGAATTGAAACATAGAAACCTGATAGAGTAATAAAAAATGTTGGAATCATAAGTAAATAGTGTAAGTTGACCATAGCAAACATAACATCTTTATTTACCAATGTTTGGGGTGAATTTTCGTAGAGGTATAAATTGCAACTACCAAGTGAAAAATGGGCACATGTCATTATCTGTGATTCTTGCACATCCAATTCTGTTATAAACTATATTATTATTCAATCTTATTGTAATTGCAGAGAAATGAATAACTGTCTTCGAACAAGATGGAAATTTGATGCAAATGAGAAAATATAGAAATGAGTCTTTCAGGTGCAATGTAATTGCAATTGGGAGAATGAAAATATGTGTGTGAGTGTACTTGTGTAATGGGCACATTGTTGAAGTACAAAGTATATGTACGATGATTAAAGTAAAATGAAATAATAGTTTGAAAGGTCATACTCATGAAGAAGCTTCAATTTAGTGAGTAGTGGTGTGATGAATGCAATATTTTCTTTCATATTTTCCTATTATAAAGAGAAGTTATTGGAAATATATCAGACATTAATCACACAATATGAAAAGGTTGTGAGCATTGTAATCATTAAATGGACAATTCATGTGTAAATTGTGGATGTGCAAATTACACTAAAAAGATCTGTTAGGTAGAAAGTAAGATAGAAGCAGGTTGTAAAATGTTAAATTTGTAAAGAATTATATTAAAATCATGGATAGGATTGTTTGATAAGGACTTGCCATTTCTAAGATATGTTGCTTACAATATTGAAATAACAAGTGCAAGGGGTTGAAAAGAATTATGCAATGAATAAAATTAGACATGGATGAAGTATCAATATTTTTATTTTTGCTTTATAGTCAGGAGAAATTGAAATAGTCAATAACACATGTGAGAAGTTTAATCATAAACTTACTAACTAGTGTTAGTGTTGATAATTGATTTTAAGTAATATAGCTAAATCATACATATATGAATAGAACTATAGAAGTTATTACCTGAAAGGCAATGAGAATAATATATGTTGTGGTATGTGCATTGAAGCATTGAAGATAGAAGAGATATATCAAGTTTTACCAATACTTGCTTTCAGAGGAAAATATACACTTGTTGAATTGCATATGTAGTAAAAAGCATTAAAATGAATTTTATAAATGAATGTAGATAGAAAAATTTAAAACTCATACTGTTGGCCAAATTCTTTGGCCCAAATATCATGAGATTGAAATCATGTTCACATTAAGTGTGCATCAAAGCAGCAAGGTTTGTGTTATACCTTTTTTTTTCACATATTGCAAGGAGGGTTTCAAAAGTCTCCAAATGTATTGGCATGGCTGGTGTATTTTCTAATTTGTGTGGATAATTCTTTTTTATATTTTTTTTGGCCTATCACACATTGTAATGATGAATTGGAAGTGTCTAGACATATTAGGAAAGTTATGTGAGGATATCAACATCTTCTTTCAGTTATGATTTCAAACATTTCTTCCTTGCAAGGGTTTGTTTAGCTTTGTATGTAATCTACAATGATAGGTTTCTTTTGTTATTGTTTAGTGTTTGATATTGTGCACCAAAATCTTCATCTTTTTGTGTATTTGTAGATAGGAAAGTTTAAATTTCTCAATTAATCTTTTTGTCTAAGCTGTATTTGTTTTAGCTAAAGTTTTTGGTCACAAGGTGTTTGGGGAAAATTACACAATTTTGCAGATTGTGAGAGGTATTTCTTCTAATCCTTAGTTGTTATATGTCACCATCTCTATGATCTCTTGATTGCAAGGCTTTGTGTATGCATGCACACCTTTTTTTCAAAATTTAAAGGCGTTATTTTTTCTAAGGCTTGAACTATTATGTTTATAGGTTGAAGGTTGTGTTGTTGTAATATTTGAAAAGTCAAAAAGATAAAGCTTTTGTAGATCACTCTTATTTTACACACTTCAATTTTTGTGCTTATAGGTGCATTTTGAAGTATTAATTTTAGGATGAATGTCATGAAGAACTAAAAATGCCTCTGTTTATGTACTTAGAAAGGGGTAGTTCTAGGTTGAATGACATAGGATAGTAAATTGGGTTTCATTTATATAGTTAAATAAATGGAGTAAACTATTTTAAAAATAATTTGAGGTTTTAACAGTTTTTCAAAACTTGTATTTAGAAGAAATGGGTTGAAGATCTGTCATCATTTGAAGGAAAACTTCTCTAAAATGATGGATGACTATAAATGATATGAGATTCCAACAACATGGGAAATGCAATCAGTGTAACCTTCGAGTAGCGATTACAAAGATGGTTCAAACTATTATGTTTATAGGTGCATGTGGAAGTAGTAAATTTAGGTTCAATGGAATGAAGAGGTGGAATAACTATTGTTTACGTGCTTAAAATATTTGAATGAACTATGTGGACACAAAAAGAGGAGCTTTCACTTATTTCTTTAAAGCCGCATGTTCAACAAATGAGATTAACATCTGTAAACATCATGAGGAAAATATCTTAGAAAGGGTAAATTATTTTAAATGCTCCAATAGTGTAGCAAAACTTTAAAATGTGGTCAGTTTTATTTTTTGACAACAATAATAGACGTATGTGAAGGAGAAATGATTGTATTCAAAGTCTAGAATCATTAATTGTGCCTTAGTGAAAGACACCACATGTCCTTCTTTTGTGGTTGTGTGGTTTTATTTTCATGTTATTTGAAAATACGAGCTATGTCTACTTGTTGTTACGTGTATGATTGACTTGGAAACCCCTACTCAATGAACACCTTAGCCATCATAATTTAACCTCAAAGAAATAGATTTTTGAGAAATTTAAAGTTCATTACTTAGATATGGATAAAAAAAGGGATAGTTTTAGTTCTGAATATCAAATAAAAAATAGTTTCTACATTTTATGTTGCTGGCATGAGAAAATTTTAAAATTATATGTACACTTGTGCAATTATTTGGTGCATTTAAAAATTATTATAATATATTCCTTGACCAATAGGATCGCAGTATTTTTTGGCATGCTAAGTTTGTTATATAGTTTGTGTTTTTTTTCTCATATTTGTCAATTTCAAAAAATATGAATTATTCGACATCCTATTGGTTGTGATAAAAAAGAACAAGGAGAAGAATGGATTTCCAAAATATAAATTACAAGAATAATAAAAAACTCCAACTATTATCGAGAGACTTTGGCACAAATATCATGGTATTGAAACCCTATTTGCACAAATCTTGCATTAATATGGTAGGCCTTTTGTCCTTTTTCTCAGCTTTTACACTATGTTTTCACATATTGCAAGGAGGGTGCATTCATGTGGCACACTTTCTATGCTTCTTAAATTTTTGTCGACTTTTGTTTTCACATATTGGAAAAAATGTTGCGGTATTTTGCTTTCTGTTATTGATAGGTTCGATGTTCCCTTTGTTTTACTTTTGAGAAGTTGTAAGTAATGTTTTTTTGAAATGTGAATATTCTATTGTGGTAAATTTTTGTAAGCTCAAAAAATGAACCTTTCACACACAAAAAAAAATTAGGCTTGAAATATCGTGCTTATAGCTAGGAAAACATAAGGCTTTCACTAGCAACAAAAGAGACTTGTAATCAAAGCCCTTTAAGGAAGACATGTCAGAGACAACAATAGAAAAAAATGTTATTGGTTGTGGTGGAAAAAAGAAAGGAGAAAAATAAATTTTCAAAATGGGAATTGCATGGAAATGTACAAACTTTAACTATTGCCAAGAGCCTTTGGCACAAATATTTGGAAGCCTATTTGCATTAATATGGCAGGTTGCATATCCTTCTTCTATGGTTGTGTACTTTGGCTTTCGCATATTGCAAGAGTGGTGTGGAAGCCTCCAAACACACTAGGGAATATGTTCAATGATATCTACAAATAGTATAGGATGTGCATTGGAAGGATTGTTTCATTACTATTTACTATTTGATATTAAGCACTAAAATATTCATGCTTATATTGGTTGTTGGCATAACAAGTTGGAGATTGTTGATCGTGATTGGTATATATGATAATCAATTATATGTTTTTCATTGATGTCAAACCATTTGGCATGATGTTTTGACTTGTTACTATATTTATTAGAAGGAAAATATTGTTGTTATAATGAAAAGTTAAGTGAGGTAAATGATATGTGGATAGGAACCTTATCGGGTAATAGTTAAGAAAAACAATGGTGGACACATTAATGATTTGATTGTTTATCAAAATATGCTAAGGATTAAGATGAAGGATACTATTCATAAAGACATTAATCAAATACGAGTAAAGGTGAAAGTAATGTGATTAAGATACTTACCGATAAACTATTGTCTTATCAATACATTGAATAAAGTCTTATCGGTACAAAGGAAGTCTTATCAGAGATAGTGAAGACTTAAAGGAAAGAGAATAATAGATGATAAAATGAGAAAGAGGGACAACTCGAGAATAATTTAAGGAGAAAGGTGATGAAACAAAGATCGAGGCAAAATGTATTAAGGAAGTTTCTACAAGAGTAAAATGGTTTATCAATTAACAAGTCGGCAAGGATATGAAAGAAAATTAAATATGGATGGTTAGATTCAATATGAAAGATATAGATTGTTGGATTTAGGTTTAGGTTTATGATTGAGGAATTCATACTTAAGGAAGAAGAAAGAAAGATCCTGGTATCACAATGGAGACAAGAAGAAGATTGCAGTGAAAGATTAGATATCGGCGAAATACAAAAGTATTGTTGCGATCACAAAGAGGGATACAAAGAAGAACAAATAATTGAAATGACATGTTATTGTGTTAAGGAACTTCATTGGATCTGAATTAGCAAGATTAGTGCGAACTACAAATCATATGTTATCCGTTACTCTCTAACAATTGTGACAGTAAAATCCCTTATCTGGTGACCCTAATAGGTATATTGTAAAATCCTCTAACCAGGTGACATTCTCAAAAGAGTGGTCAAAATCCTCTAACCAGTTTACTCCTAATAGAGTAAAAGAATTTAACAGGTCTCCAGGGAAATCCCTTAACCAAGTAGCATTTAATCATGTTTTAGTAACCCTTATTGGGTGAGCCTTTAACAGGACAAGCTCTTAACCGAGCGTATTTCAAAAGAGTACAATTATCTATGAGTGTTGATCTCACATCGTGGTTTTCACCCTAATCGGGTTTCCATGATATAAATGCTTGTTTTATTGTTGTGTGGATGATTTTATATGTTGCATGGATGTTTAATGTTCAGTTAACCGATAATGATGTTATAGGTTAAATATATCTTAATTGGTAAATCTGTTAAAGAAGTTTTGCAATTGTGAAATTTAGTTTGGGTTGGTAATTACTGATTCACCCCCCTACCCCTCTCAATAATCAATACTATATCTAAAATTGGTATCAAAGCTAAGTTCCCTGATTCAGAAAGCTTAACCAATTAGGGAAAATATCTGAAGATGTATAGGAATGAAGCACCCAAGTTTACCAAGGATAATTTCAATACATGGGCGAGTAGAATGAAGCTACATTTGTCAGGACTATCAAATATAGTAGTTGGCTATCTTACCAATTAGTACAGACAACCAACTAGAATACCCTATGCAGATGAGAAAAGGGAAATGTTGGTACACAACTCAGTGATGATAGAGATTGCAAGTGCCTTATCCGATATTGAATATGTTCATATTCAAAACATGGATAATCTAAAGGATATGTGGGATAAGCTGATAAATGTATATGGAGGTGATGCACATGTACTTAAGGCTAAAGTTGATAGTCTAAAAGGAAAATGTTAGAGTAAAGTATTAATTTTATTAATTAACTTTACTCCCTTCTTAAGATGTCAACTCTTTTGCTTTAGTTGTTTATATTTAAACACACATGCACGAGTTGTTTTAAACTCATACACTAGTTGTTTTAAATATAAACTTGCATGCATTAGTCTTGTAATAATTTAACTAATTATTACATGCACTAGGGTTTTCCTTTCAAGGCTTTTGATCTCCTTTATAAGGATGATCCATTGCACATTTAATTCATTCATTATTTGAGGATATTTTCTTCTTCGTATTTTTGAGTCAAACCCTTGCCCTCTTCTTGTCTCTACTTCCTTGTAACAAGTTTTGTATGCATGTGATCTTCGGGTTTTGTGGATTGTATTGCTCAAATCCTACATGGTATCAGAGCCTAATCTGCTACAGCTTGTTCACATTTGAAGGATTCAAAGTAGATATTTTTCGGTGGATTTGAGAAGTTTTGGTTATAGTTTTCAGATCTGGTATTCTTTGTAGGATGTTATTTTTTGTTTCTTTTTTGCCTACAAAAAATAATTTTTTTTTAGCACTTTTTAGGGCTTTTTAATGTTTTTTTAATTGAAATTAGGGGGTCCCTAAATTTTGGCACACTTTGAGCTCAAACGGACCTCACCATTGAGCTTGTAGCACCCAAAAACCCCTATTTCGATATAAAACACATCAAAATCAAACAATGTTGCAAGGAGAGGCAAAAAATTTTAGCCATAGGGTTGTATGACTATGCACGCACCATGAGGCAATTAATGCATGTTGTACGAGGTGGATAATTCAAAAAATTAGCAAAAAAAAATGCATAAATAGCACACCACCCGTGCTCAGCCCGCCGCCAAATTGCTGCCCGGAAAGACTTTCCCGCCAACAGACAGCTAACCACTAGCGGTTAGCCCTTAGCCGCCAGCCTAATTGCGAGTGATTAGACTTAACCAGCAGCCATAAGTGGTTGAATACCAGTGGCGGAGCCCCATGTGACCAGGGGCTAGCACCTTGGCACAAACCTTTTGGGGATTTTTTTTGTCTTTGGAGCCTCTTTCACTGAAATTGGCGTTTCGGGAGCTCCAGACATCATTTTTCAACAAACGAGATGTCGTCGGGAAGCTAGTTTTGAGCCCGATGCTCTCATGGAGGTTAATCTAGTATTTTTTTTCCATCTAGCTTGCAATTTTTTCTATCAATGCAAGATTATCCTTTTTGCATTCTGGGGGGGCTAATTTGCTCAAATTAGCTCCGTTTTTGGATCCGGAAGAAGCGCCAGAAAGCTCTTCTCGAGCACCATCCAGATTTTTGCCTATTTTCATCAAAAAAATTTCAAGGTACACAAGATTCAGATCTGAAGCTTTTTTTCTCTTCTCTTGATAAAGCATATCATTCTAGGCTTAGGGGTTCGATATTTGGCTTGTGAGGGGTGTTATTTTCTTGTTTCTGTCAATTAAACCAGATATTTATCAAAACAAAACCCCTTCTAAAAAAATGGCTGAGACCTCTTCTTGTCTAGAACTTCTGACCCCACATAATTATCACACATGGAAAACCCTGATGACATGGCTTCTCCATTCAAAAGGGCTCTGGTCTTGTTTAGATGCCGTGCAACCAGTATTACAGAGGTCCTTTGAGATCATGCAACATTGAAACAAGATGGATGAGGCTATGGGGTTGATTGCTTTACAGGTATCAGATAGCTTGCAATTTCATCTTGATGGGTGCAATACCCCTCTAGCTATGTGGACCAAGCTAAACACGTTGTTTGGTACAGTGAATGAGTTTAGAGCACTTCAGATTGAGGCAGAGCTTACCTCTCTTGTACCCGATTCTTTTCCCTCTATTGATGACTTTATGATGAAGTTCAAACAACATAAATCTTTGTTACATAGATGTGGAAAGCAAAAGACTAATAAAGAGTGCATTTATCTAATTCTATCTAAGCTTAGGGGAAAATTTTAGATCTTCTCTTCTACCTTTCATTCTACCATGGATGCTTTGGGACCTACATTCACCATGCCCACTTTTGAGGTGTTCAGTGATCATTTGACTAGAGAGCAGGCCAAGCTTACTTAGTTTGACTCTCTAACAGGATCAAAGAACCAAGCATTGGTTGCCCAACCATCCAAAGAAAAGCAGAAGCAGATATCAGATTCCTCTTCTCAACACTCTACTGGCCCACCATCTTCTTCTAAGAAGGAGAAACAAAAGACTGAGAGACCTACATGTTCCTATTGTTAGAAGGGACCTCATGATGAGTCACATTGTTTTAAGAAGAGATTTGATGGCTATGAGAAATAGATTGCAGATTTGCAAGCTCTTCTTCAAAAGAGCACTGTTTCCTCTCCATCCTCTTCTACCTCACAGGGGTCTTCTTTTCAGTCTTCCTCCACATCTTCGACATCTAGACAGGATTTTGGATAGGGTCATGCATTACGAACATCCATTGCATCCCCTTCATAGGTCCCTTGGATACTGGATTCAGGTGCTTCTCACCATATGGCATCTTCTCAAGGGGTCTTCTCTACTATTGAGGCTTCTCCCATTCCTCATATTCTTATGGGGAATAACACTGTCCAATCAATCTGTGGGAAAGGTTCAGTAGGTATTCAGGATGGAACATTCAATGATGTATTGTATGTTCCATCTCTATTTGTAAACCTTCTCTTGATTTATCAGATTACACACAGTGGATCAAGGAAGACAGTTGAGTTCACTACAGATTCAGTCTTCATTTGGGATAGTGTGATAGGAGGCATTGTTGCTACAGGGACAGTTGATCATTCCACCCGTCTCTACACCTTCTCACACTTTGGTCCACCACCTCCATTGTTAGAGCACAACTCTCCTCTTTGGCGAGAGCCTCATGTGGTGCAGTCAGGTCGCTTGAACTTTTATATTGTTCTTGAGATCACTGCTATGACTGCCACACCACATCTTGTTGAGGTCTTTTCTCTTCAGTAGGATTCTTCTTTAGCACTGCCTGACCCTCCAGCTCCATTAATCAAGCCATCAGGTGCACTTGTTGAGGATTCTATAGAGGACATTCATCTCCTCTTTCATGATAGTGTTAGCACATCGGTCACACCACCTACATTGGGGATTCCCTTTCAGGATCCTCATGTTTTCTCTTTTGAGCATAAGTTAGGCCTTCCAGTTTCACCTCTCATTCAGGGGTTTCCTTGTTCTGTGCCTTTGTTTTTTCCGCATTGGAGTTGCATTGGTTCGATCATTTCCATAGGGGTTCCATCATTCTGGGGGGGCTTTGGTGTCTCATCCCTCTCTCATGGGGGGGCTGGTTGTACTTATGGTTTTGAGAGAGTCTCTTGAGCCATTTATTTTTCTGCATTTTTATATCTCTTTTTGGAGTAGGGTTTTTTCCCACTGGGTTTTCTCTATTTCTCTATTTTACAGAGATTTGGTTGTGCTGGGTACCTCATCAGGCCATGTTGCCGGGACCCATTTTTATGCTTTCAGCACTGTAGTTTCCTTTTCTTTCTTCTTGCATTGTTTGTAGCTGCATTGTTGCTCATCTTGAGGGGGGGTGTTAGAGTAAAGTATTAATTTTATTAATTAACTTTACTCCCTTCTTAAGATGTTAACTCTTTTCCTTTAGTTGTTTATATTTAAACACACATGCAAGAGTTGTTTTAAACTCATGCACTAGTTGTTTTAAATATAAACTTGCATGCATTAGTCTTGTAATAATTTAACTAATTATGACATGCACTAGGGTTTGCCTTTCAAGGCTTTTGATCTCCTTTATAAGGATGATCCATTGTACATTTGATTCATTCATTATTTGAGGATATTTTCTTCTTCATATTTTTGAGTCAAACGCTTGCCCTCTTCTTGTCTCTACTTCCTTGTAACAGGTTTTGTATGCAGGCGATCTTTGGGTTTTATGGATTTGTATTGCTCAAATCCTACAAAAAATATGATCAAATAAAGATGCAGGATGGGGAAAACATTATGCAGTACAATATATGGATAAAAGAGATTGTTGTTGCTATCAGAGGAGCTGGAGGAAACCTTGAAGACGATGATGTAGTAAGTAAATTTATCGAAACACTTACACCAAGGTATGCAATTAGAGTTTTTTCTATTCAAGAGTTAAGATCTATTGATCTAGATAAAGTTACATTGGATTCATTAATAGGAAAATTGACTACATTTGAGTTGAGTAATTTTGATAATAATCAACCTACTATTGAAGTTGCATTTCAGGCCTTAACAAATATTGGTTCATCTAGAAAAGGAAAAGTTTCTTATGATTTAGATGACTATGAAGGTCTAGTTGTTGAAGATCAAGAGTTGGAAGAACTTGAAGATTTAATAGCCAAGAGATTTCCCAAAGGAAAAGGAAGGTATAAAGGGAAAAACCCTATTGCATGCAAGAATTGTAGATAGATCGGTTAGTTTGTACATAGATGTCCCAACAAACCGAAACAAGAATATGACTAAGAAAAGAAGGATAAATACAAGAAATACAAAGACTTCAATAAGGGAAATAAGAAGATGTATTATATAGCTGAAGATGAAGATGATGATATTGATGATGATGATGATGATGATGATGATGGTGATGATGAGGAAATAGTATTTGTTGTTGTAAAAGAAGATCCCTCTATCGACAACACTTAAATCGATGAAGAAAAAGCTTTGATCACAAGCATGAACAATAACATCGATTGGATCATTGACAGTGGTTGCACACATCATATGACTAGAGAAAAGAACAAATTCATAACCATGGAACATTGCAATGAAATTTTAGTCAGATTTGGAAATGGTTCTCCCTGTGTAATCAGAGGTAAAGGTTATATTGCTTTAACTAATTAAATTACTTGTGATGATGTCTATTGGGCTAATGGATTAAAGTACAATTTGCTAAGTGTATCTCAACTAAACAACAAAGGATTCAAATTTGAGTTTAGTAATGGAAAATGTAAGATATCAAAAAATATTGGTGAACTAATTGCTCTCGGTGAACAGATAAGAGGTAATCTTTTCAAGTTGAATACTACATTTGGTCAATGTTTAATTGTTAAAGTAGGAGAAAGTTAGTTATGGCATAAAAGACTTTGTCATGTCAACTTTGATAATTTGGTAAAAGTTATCAAGAAGAAAAGTGTTAGGAATACTGATACTAAACAAACTGGAGAATGCTATATGTAAGGAATGTCAATTAGGGAAAGTGACCAGTTCAAGTTTCTTAAGTAAGGTCTACTCTACAGGACATATTCTAGACTTGGTACATACATATTTATGTGGTCCTATAAGTACAGAAAGTTATCATGGTGATAAATAATTTATATTATTTTTTGATGACTTCTCAAGAATGATGTTTGTGATGTTCTTAAAGGCTAATGCATAAGTTTTTCATATGTTTAAAATGTACAAAGAAAGAGTTGAGAAGGAAACTGGAAAAACTTTGAAATGTCTCAGATCAGATAGAGGAGGTGAATTTACTTCAAATGAATTTAATAAGTATTATGATAAATATGGAATCAAAAGACAACTAACTACACCAAGAATGCCTCAACAAAATGGTATTGCAAAAAGAAGAAACAAATCTACTGTAGAATGCGCTAGAACTTTGTAGAAAATAGAAAGGAGTCACCCTTAGCACTACAATATACACATTAAACTGAGTACAACTCAAGAAAGGAACAAACAAGACAACGTATGAAATATGGTATAGACGAACACCTAATGTAAGTTATTTCAAGATATTTGGAAGTAAATGTTATATCAAGATAGATGAAATGAAAGGAAAATTTGACACCAAAAGTGATAAAGAAATATTTTTAAGATATTCTACCAAAAGAAAAGCCTACAAGTGTCTGAACAAAAGGAAAAACAAAATGATAGAAAGTGCAAATGTAAAGATTGAGGAATTCTTAGAACATAATGAGAAAGACAATGGAAAGAAACCAGAAGGATATAGTGAATTAATCTACTTCTAATTTGAAATAGAAACATAGCAAGCAAGTACAAGAACTGATAATGGTCAACCGATAACAAAACAACAATCGATAACATTACAACAAGGTGAAACTAGTGAGAGAAATGAACAAATTCAAAACGTGGAGCCTGTAACACCAAGAATCATAAGAGTAAACCATAGCTTGTCAAGTATATTTGGAGACATGAATGATGGATTATTGACAGTAAGTCAATTACAAGCTAGAGACAATACATGTTTACTATCAGAGATTGAACCGAGAATGGTAAAGGATGCACTAAAAGATGATAACTGGATGCAATCAATGAAGGAAGAAATTGAATAGATTGAGAAGAACAAAACATGGTCATTAGTACCTAGGCCATAAGACATAAATGTTATAGGTACTAAATGGGTTTTTAGAAATAAGCTAAATGAGAATGGTGGGGTGATTAGAAATAAAGCAAGACTGGTATGTAAAGGTTATGCACAATAAGAAGGACTAGACTATGGAGAGACCTTTTCACTTATTGCTAGATTGGAAGGAGTCAAAATATTGTTGGCTTATGTTGCCTACAAAGGATTTAAAGTTTATCAAATGGATGTGAAATTTGCTTTCCTAAATGGAATACTAGAAGAGGAAGTATACATTGAACAACCTGAAGGATTTGTTGCAAAAAAGGTAAAGATTTGGTTTGCAAGCTGCATAAAGCATTGTACGGTCTAAAGCAAGCACCATGAGCATGGTATGAAAGACTGCACTCTTATCTTAGTAAGATTGAATTTGAAAGAACAAATGATAACAATAATGTCTATTTGAAAGCTGAAAGTACAGATAAAGTATTTATTGCTGAAATATTTGTTGATGATATAATATTTGGAGGAAATGATTTAATGAGTAAATCTTTTGCCGAAGAAATGAGGAAAGAATTTGAAATGTATATGATAGGATAAATAAAATTCTTTATTTGATTACAAGTACAATAAATGAAGAAAGGACTATACACAACTCAGTCTAAATATATCAAGGAGATATTGAAAATATTTGAAATGGAAGATTCAAAACCTGTCGGTACACCTATGGTTACCGACTGCAAATTGTCAAAAGAAGACAATTCTAAGGAAGTCAATGAAACATTATATAGATCAATGATAGGAAAATTACAGTATGTTGTTCATACAAGACCTGATATTGCACATGTTGTTGGCATAGTTGCTAGATTTTTATCAAATACTAAAGATTCACACATGATTATAGTTAAAAGGATATTCAGATATTTGAAAGGAAATAAAAATTATGGATTATGCTATGAAAAGAAAGGAGACTTTGATGACAGATAAAGTACAAGTGGAGGAGCTTTTTATCTTGGAAACAGATTAGTGTTATGGAAAAGTAAGAAATAGAATTGTATATCACAATCTACTATTGAAGTAGAATATGTGGCTGCTTTAGTTAATTGTCAACAAGTTTTGTAGATCAAGAAAATATTGGATGGAATACAAGAAAATGTAAGTAAACTTGTTGTTATAGACTGTGATAATACTAGTGTAAAATTAATATATCAAAGAACCCGACAATGCATTCAAAGACCAAACACATAGCTATCAAATATCACTTTCTAAGAGAGTGGGTGCAAGATAAAGAAGTAAGATTGGAATATATACTTACAAAAGAGCAAGTTGTGAATATATTCACCAAACCACTACCTAAAGAGAGCTTTGAATATCTTAGAGGTATATTAGGGTTTCTATCCCTATCAATAATAAATTAAGGATAGATGCAATAGGCATTAGTTCATAGCACTTTAACAAAACATGAATTGATGTATTGGAGGACTACTCTATGGGGGAACAATCTAGGCTAGGCAAGAAGAAAATCACAAAATCCGTACACACTCAAAAGACAAGAGCTGAAAGGTTAATCGCCTTTGGTATTGATGTCAAAGGGGGATAAATGTATTGTAGAAGAGAGATGTATTGTTTGAAGAGAAGTATTTTAAAGATGAGAGAATAGTATGTTGGAAGATCAAATACGACAAGGAAAGAGACGTGCACAAATTAGAAATGTATAAATTAGAATCTCAGTAGAAGTGATTGGATGAAGTGTTTGGCATGAATGCCAAAGGGGGAGATTGTTGGTTGTCGGCATAACAAGTTGGATATTGTTGATCATGATTGGTACACATGATAATCAATTATATGTTTGTCATTGATGTCAAACTATTTGGCATGATGTTTTGACTTGTTACTATATCTATCAGAAGGTAAATATTGTTGTAATAATGAAAATTTAAGTAAGGTAAATGATATGTCGATAGGTTCCT
Source organism: Chamaecyparis obtusa (assembly GCA_027943335.1). Lineage (NCBI taxonomy): Eukaryota > Viridiplantae > Streptophyta > Pinopsida > Cupressales > Cupressaceae > Chamaecyparis > Chamaecyparis obtusa. The sequence goes on from BSBK01001091.1 coordinate 126,589, forward strand.
TATCGGGTAACCGTTAAGACAAACAATGTTGGAAAAATGAATGATTTGATTGTTTATCAGAATATTCTAAGGATTAAGATGAAGGATACTATTCATAGAGATATTAATCAAATGTGAGTAAAGGTGAAGGTAACGTGATTAAGATACTTACCGGTAAACTATTGTCTTATCGGTACATTGAATAAAGTCTTATCAATACAAAGGAAGTCTTATCGAAGATAGTGAAGACTTAAAGGCAAGAGAAAAATGAATGATGAAATGATAAAGTGAGATGACTCAAGAGTAATTTAAAGAGAAAGGTGATGACACAAAGATTGAGGCAAAATGTATTAAGGAAGTTTCTACAAGAGTAAAATGATTTATCAATTAACAGGTCAACAATGATATGAAAGAATAAGAAATATGGATGGTTAGATTTGATATGAAAGATATAGATAATTGGATTTAGGTTTAGGTTTATGATTGAGGAATTCATACTTAAGGAAGAAGAAAGAAGGATTCTAGTATTGTGACAGAGATGGGAAAAAGATTATGGTGAAAGATTAGATATCGACAGAACAAAGAAGTATTATTGTGATCACATAGAAGAACACAAAGAAGAACAAATAATTGAGATGGTGTGTTATTGTGTTAAGGAACTTCATTGGATCTGAATTAGCAAGATTAGTTCAAACTACATATCATTTTCTATTTGTTACTCTCTAACAATTATGACAGTTAGATCCCTTATCGGGTGACCCTAATAGGTATATTGTAAAATCCTCTAACTAGGTGACATTATCAAAAGAGTGTCCAAAATCCTCTAACCAGGTTACTCCTAATAGGGTAAAATAATTTAACAGGTCTCTAGGGAAATCCCTTAATCGAGTAGCATTTAACTGTGCTTTTGTAACCCTTATTGAGTGAGCCTTTAACAGGGCAGGCTCTTAACCAGGTGTATTTCAAAAGAGTACAATTATATTTGAGCATTGTTCTCACACCCTAGTTTTCACCCAAATCAAGTTTCCATGAGATAAATACTTGTGTTATTGTTGTGTGTATGATTTTATATGTTGGATGGATGTTTAATGTTTAGTTAATCGATAATGATGTTATAGGTTAAATATATCTTAGTTGGTAAACCTGTTAAAGAAGTTTTGGAATTGTGAAATTTAGTTTGGGTTAGTGATTACTGATTCACCCCCCCCTCTCTTAGTAATCAATCCTATATCTATAACTTCTATGCATACAACAATTTAAATCTCTTGAAAATTTTTTGTCTGAACTCAAAATGTTTTAGTTTGAGTTTCCAGTTGCAAGGGTTTTGGAAAAAAACACAATAATTTTGAGGATTATCAGAGCTATTTATTCAAAGCTTTAATTTTTGTCTTTTAGGTGCATTTCAAAGAAATTTTTTAATGTATTTCTTCAAATATTATATTGTCATCTTTCAAAAGAGGCACCAAAACAAAAGGTTTCTTTATCTCTAGGTTCAATATCCATTGCAAGATTTGTTTTCTATAATTCTTGGAACCATTTCTTTGTTTTTTGGGTTTTTGTGCATATTCACAAAAGTTTCTAACATTTACAGTCATTTAGTATTTTTTTAGTGCTAAATTCTTCATTGTTTTGTGCATTTGCAGGTAGAGAACTTAATTTTAAAAAAAACTAATTGACTGGCCTCAAATTGTGTCGGTTAAAGTTTACAGTCACCTGAAAGGAAAGAAGCATAGCTATTTTAGCTTGTTATCATCCAGAAGTGAAAAACATAGGAAAGTAGGATTCAATTATGTTATTCTTGATATTCAATGTTTATTAGTTCCTAGCCGAGGCATGTATATTGTTGCATCAAGAAGGAAGGTAATTCTAATTTTTAAAAATATTAGACACTACAAGTGATGAAAAAGGGGAAAAAATAGAGAACAAAACACTAAGGCCATTTTATCTTTCCACCAAAGTCGTAAACAAACCGTTTGAAGAAAAACATCTTTGAAACAATAAATGATTATTGTTGTTATAAGTAATCATTCAAAGAAAAACATCTAAAAAAAGCAACATGAAACAAATCTTACAACACTAATGGAAACAAAAAAAAAATGCTTGCAGAGAGCACTAAATGTCTTTCCTAATACAAGTGTTTCAATTTTTTACAGAACTTAAGATACCGCATCTTTTCAAATTTTTTTTTTTTTACAAATTCTAGTACCTAAAAAGAAGCTAATTATTGGAGATTGTAATGGGCAAGAGGAAAAAGAGGAAGTAGAAAAATAAGTTTGTGAATCAAGAAATATGTGTTTTATATTGGCATTTAGTGTTGAATTATGTTATAGTATGCAAATTTAAAGAAAATTGTAAGTGTGCAACATGATTTATTACTTTACCAATAGGAGCAAAGTATTTTTTGACATGCTTATTTGTTACATAGATGGGTTTTTTAGGCTTTTTGTTTTTTAAATTTCAACAAAATCCAATTTTATGAGATCCTATTGGTTGTGGTGGAAAAGGGAAAGGAGAAAATTGAATTTTTAAAATGGAAATTGCAAGGAAATTTTTTAACTCTAACAATTGTCGAGAGCTTGTGGCATAAATATTTGGAAGACTATTTGTTAAGGTTTTAGGATCATTGCAAATTTAATAGCACTATCTGATTGTAGATATTAAGAGGCAAAATCCAAGGGTGGAGAAAAATATTTATTTTGACTTTGGTGCACAAGATTCTCAAGAGTCAAAATCAATGGATATGGTTAAGAGACAAAAGGATGTGTGGAAGAGATTAAGAGGCAAAAGGAGATTCCAATCACCTAGAAGAATGTGCATTCAATGTGTAAACAAAAAGTCTTTTCTTTTCTTTTTAAACTATAAAATTCCTTTTTCATGAGCACACATAGGATAAAGTGGATTTTATTTAATTAAAAGGGGACATGTTCTTTTAATCAAATAAAACTTAAGATAAAGTGGTCAAAGTTTAGGATATCATCAAATAAATGATAAAGTAATGATTTGATCAAGAAGTAAGAGATTAAATCAATGTGCAGAATCAATTAAGCACAAGATGAAGTCTAGTATTTAAATTTTAATGTTAGAGTGAGGCTCAAAGTTCACTAGACCATTTTTGGGTGATTACAATAACTTCTTCCAATCGAGGAAATGGGTTATGGAAGGAACTAATCACATTGTCCAAAATAGTTCCAAGGACATACCTGAACCAAATTTTCTCAAAATTTCATAATTCACAAGTTTTAATTATTTTTTGCATTTTGTATCAATAAATATGGTGAATTTGGAGTAGATTTGGTGGGGTACAATGGGTGACATGAATTGACTAAAATCACATGGTTGTTTACCCCAAATATTTTTAGGATTGTATGCGTACATGACTAGCTAGAGAAGGAATTTAATACAAAAGTTTAGATTTTGGCTTGATAAAAATAGGGGCTCATAGAGATATACAATAAGGTTCAACACACTAGCACTGGACCTAAAGATAGGTTGCACATATGAGAGCTCCATACCACACTATCATGAGACCCAAAGATAGGTCATGCATAAGAAAAGCATTTTGTGTAACATAAATACTAAAAGATAAATATATTCTAGGCTCAATGGGAATGCCACATGCAAGACCATGTCTTTATATACATCAAAATAGTATCAATCGAAGGATAGCACTAAGTAGCATATGTTCAAAACTAACATATCAAATTTTTTTGATATACCGAATGAATGTCAGGATAGCAGAGATACCTAGAAGAAACTCTAAACACAATAGCCAATGATATCCATCCAATCTTCATATTTCTAAATTCAATGAATACCGTAGATGTACCAAAAAGATATATCACCATTATCAAATTAGGGATTCACATAATTCATTACCATAATATAGTACATAGGATAGATCAATATTGTACACCACTTGAAGCACAAGCATCTGATACATAGGTTTTGACATCAATAACAATAATGCCAAAAACAACATCTCAACAATCTCCTCCTTTGGCATTGATGGAAAAATAGAAAAAATAGAAAAACTCCAAATACTTCCTAAAAGCCAAAAGAATCCAAAAAGTTCAAAAAATCCCTCTAAGTTAGATAATTCCATTCACTACTTTCTCGTACATTTTATCTCCCCCCTTTTTCCAATAATGGAAAAAGGCAAAACATCATCATTAAAGAAATTAAATAAAAACAACAAATTTCACAAGAAAAAATTTCTTGTACCTTTCCTTTATAATTGGAAGATTCTTCTTCCAAGCATCCATAATATAACTCATTCTAGCACAAAAATATCATGAAGAACCAACATATCAAATGATGAAGACCAGTTTGGAGACTGGTACTGATGATCATAATCCTCTTCATTAGAAATAATTTTAGAAAGATGTTCTAACAACATCCTATCTCTATCTCTAAATAGATAATAACTCATCTTGAAATTAACCAGCTCTACTTCTCTATTTACCACCCTTATCCTTGAAGAAATCAAAACCCTTTCTAATCTCATTCAACTTAGACTCAATAGCCTCAATCTTACCACAAAATTTATTACTAGCAACAAGCCACTAGAGACAATACTGGTAAATATCAGACATTTCCTTTATGCATTCTCGTATATCACTAATATGTTTAGATTATTTTTATTTTCAATTAGTACATTTCTTCTCAATTATATCTTTAAACTTAAATCCTTCAAAACCATCTTGCAATAGCCTTTCCTTAACAACTTTAACTAGACATCTAGTAACCTAGCAAAAACAATAGAAACAACAATACCCATTTTGAATAAGTGATCCATTAAAGTATTTTCAATTTCATTACTTCTAATTAGAGAGTAGGTAGAGCACATGTCACCAATCCTAATAAATTTTTCTTCTTCCAACATAGTTTGAACGACATCCAAATCAATAGATTCTGATTCAGATGAAGACACGTCATCATTTTCCTTTTCCTCTTCTTTCTCTTTCTCTTCTTCTTCAGATATACTAATGATCTATTTTCCTTTCACAGTAGTTTTACTTCTCTTAGGTTCCAGAGGGGAACCACCAAGAACAATATCCAAATTTCTCTTCTTGGAGGAGAAACCCTCCTCAACATGACCAATATGTATAACACCAAATACAACCATACTAGAACACATTCATCTATAAAGATAAGAAGTAATATTTGAAAGCATCCATTTTATTTTCCAAATATTCCAAGTACCTATAAATCTAATTTTCGGTAAGGATTCCAGACCTCCACTCCATATTTTCTCTACACAGTACCGACATTAGAAAATAGAAAACAAAACACATATAAATAGAGATCCAAATGAGAAGGCATAACCTTCAACTAATGACATTATGACATTTTCAAGAAAATTCTCAAACAACAAACTTCATAAATCAAACTGCATAATTTCCTTTACCATCTTATGAGCCAAATATATAGCCACAACAAACGTATAGCCTTCACAATTTTGGAAATAGATTTTATATGTAATTCCATATGCAACATACCTCACAATTGGATTGATAACAATATTTATTATTAGAGCATGGAGGTCGTTATTGATGCTAGTAAGCTCTTGCACTACCTTATACTTCATTGACTTCTTCCTTGGAATAACTCCAACACTGCATAGACCTGTGATCTCCTTAATTGCTTCCTTTGTGAATATATAGTATTTTTCCAACATCAAACTTCCATCATTTGAATCTTCTCAACAAAAATAAAATTTATTCCTTATTTGTGAACCAAGGGGATTCACCCCATAAGTCCATACCCACTGCAACTCATTAGACTTTAATCCTATCTCCACTTTCCTTATGTTTTCATGATTAAAATCCTCCTACTCAACTCCTTTCAACATCTATAAAAAAAATTCATTGGATTCATGAACAATCTAACTACATTCCATCTTCACACTTGATCTAGCTTCACAAACCCTCAAT